>OMNZ01024891.1:0-20112 GCA_900303255.1 Lesueurigobius sanzi | reverse complement strand
TACAGTATCTTTAATCTGCTTAAACCTGGTTAAAACTTGACATTGTTGAATGACTGAGCCTTATTTTACTTAAGTTTTCTTTTTTTTTTTTACTTGTCCAGGGGCTCAAATGCACCAGAATGAGGGAAATTGCAAGTGTTTTCTCAAAATTTTCCTGTGGGGGGCAATTCCACCCACAACCCCCGTGGATTATGGTGGTCTTTCACCCCTCCAATGTTGACAGCATAGTAACGCTCTTGATACTAACAATATAAAATACCTTGAGATGCAGATATCTAAATTCTAGCCTATTTAACAAAATGTTTTACAGCGTATATATATATACATATAATATAGCATGTTATACTAACTGTTACAAGTTCCCCCCACCTCCCAAATCCCACTTTAACCCCTGGTAATAATCAACCAATGTTTAGGGGAAATAAGATATGTTTAATTGTAATCTATTGCATAGGAACGGGATAATGATAAACCACACTAAGCTTAATTAATGTTATGGTTTTATCACGCAAAACTTAAATACCTTCAGTATACATAACACAGGCATTACAGCATGGTCAACTGTTCACTTGTCCTTTCTCGGCAAAGCTGCTTATGGTTGAAAGGAGATTACACAAAATACACAACAGAAAGTGTAGTGTAGATCGAGTCTGGTGCCATTTATTATACAGTGTGGCTCTGGACACAAATCTGTGAGTCTGTCGGACCCGTGCACAGATGCAGGACTTAACTGGACATGTAGCCATAGGTCAACATAAGCCTGCAGTGTAGTGATATAACCTCTTTCTTAAGATACATATTATTGAGTTGATTGATGAACCACTTGTATATACTTACATTCACCAAACATGACACTTTTTAAGTAAGGGCTATTAGTTACAAGTTTATTTATGCTGTGCTAAAACGTGACAGCTAAGATTTATAAATAGAAAATAAACCCAGATTGACACACAGGTGACCTATGGGGGGAAGGGGAGGTCAGCGGAGCATGTTTAATGTTCCAGGGATCAGAAGCCGGGGGAATATGAAGAAATGCACCACTCTGCGATTATGATCTCCAATAGAGAAACAGGCAACAGATAAAACAATGACAATCCTCAAATGGGTGGTGAGATCCCAGTGACGTCGGATCACTGGATCACTGGAGAGGTCCCGATAATGCCCACATCTATATCTGGGGGGCGTGACCTTATCCGTCAGGAAGGTTCCTAGATGGGGGAGTGAAACCTTGGCATCCTTTGAAATGTTAGTCCAGTTGTTTTGTTTTAGATTTACAAGATGGTAGCGGGTAATGGTTAATAAACACTAGTCTACGTTTACGCAGCTCATCGAAATTTAGGAGACACAGTTAATTTATCTATGCTGTAACAATTGGTTAAGTAGACTTCAGTAAACGGACCGAAGCAAAGTAATGAGGGAGGAATAAGCAGTAATAAGATTTAAGATTACACTGCCCCCTTGCGGTTGAAAAACAACAGTACAACAGAGCTTGTGTTAAGCTGTGGCTGTATCTATAACTGCTGCAAACTACGTAATTTCCTTCAGGGCAATAGCAGTGTTGAACTTTGGACCTATACAGTGTTTATTTGCAGACTGGACTGGGGGGATAATAAAGACAATAATATATTATTGTCTTTGTCAATATTTAATTAGGCTATTCAAAGAATATATTTTCCTCTTTATTAACAATTTGTGATTATGACACTGTTTTAAGCTAAGAAAAGGACTGAGCGTTAGATAATGATAGGGTGACCAGATTTTCCACATTACTGGGACAACAATGTGAATTTGTGGGGGGAGACAAAGCCTGAATGTTTTCCCCATGTTGAATGATAATACTGTTTGTGTGTAAAACTCTAATGTCAATATTTTTTCTGTTTGGGGGATACCCTCGGCATTACTTTTGTTTGTACATTACATATGTTTGGATAGCATTTGCTCCTTGTTTCACTGTTTTGATGTCTGTGCAGCCCTGTGAAGCGACTCGTGTTGTGATATTTGGTAAATTGACTGAAATTGATTAAAGTAGGTCCAATTGAGCTTTGTAATTGGTTATGTCACTATGGAAAGTTTGTGTTTGACAAACACATGGCCAAAAGTCATTAAGTTTCAAGTAAAAAGTTCTGCTTTGGGCATGACACTGGCGGAAACGCGGGACACTTGGGACAGAGATGGTGTAAATCAATGGTTTTGGAGAAATTAAACGGGACATGGGACAGAGGGCTCAAAACTGGGACTATCCTGGGTAAACTGGAAGATCTGGTTACCCTAGATAACGAAGAGGACTTTCACAACTTGCATCCTTCATTTAGGTTATATTGATAATGCACAGAGAACATGTAATCTCAATATGGACCATTACACAGCGTCAGTGTCTATGCAAGACTGCTCCGGCTGTAGGTAGTACCGCTGCCCTTGGTGCACTCTGTGATGGTGAACGCGCAGATTTCCCTTGTGTGCAAATTTCTTCCCACATTCAGTGCAAGCAAATGGCCTCTTGCCCATGTGTACGTCCCTCTGGTGAGCTCTGAGATTTCCGCTCCGGGCGAAACGCTTCCCACACTGTCCACAGCCGAAAGGTCGTTCCCCGGTGTGCGTTCTAGTGTGGACCGTGAGCTCAGAAGGCGTGAGGAAGCGCTTGTCACAGTACTGACACGAGTGCAACCGGACTCCGGTGTGGCGGAGGAGGTGCCGCCGTTGATGTGACGGGTAAGCAAAACATTTCGCACAGTAGGGGCAGGAGTAAGGTCGTCCAATCACCCCGCTGCCTGTCGGACGATGACCAAGACAGTCACTGTTTCGCAGTGTAATAGTTTGAAAGTTAGACGGTGGTCGATCCCTACATCTAAAGGTTGAGGCTTGTCTTGGGTGATTCTTTGGTCCTCCTTCGCCCCTTTGCGCTGACGGTATGATACCATGACTGTAGGTAGGGTTTTCAGATTCTCCATTCAAAAAGGTACCATTAATGTCTTCTGAAATGGTTTCATCAACGGCAAGCACAGTATGTGTGTTGAGTGGACCACACCAGATGGGCTTATTTGACTGAAAGTTTTCTATTGTAGACTCCTGAGTGGTGTCCAACCCTGGTAACCATCCCTCTGTCCGGCTTGTGTCAGAACGTACCTTTGGAGAGAAAGACGGAGGAGAAGAATCGGCATCTTCTTCATGCAGTTGTGCAGCAGTGACATTACACTGATCCCAATCGCGTGCTGCAAAGACAGAATATTTGTGGTTTATATTTTCACAAAAAACTACCTGTGACTATACTAGCTATTACTTTCATCCTTTGACTGTGCTGAAGATAAAGGCTCCTGCTGATTTATGGCTAGATGCATCTCTGAAGCTTGAGTTGTTTCGAGTTCCAGGTTTGGCTGTGGAAAAATAAAAATAACGCATGAATGTCCAATGAAACATGTATAACGTAGGGAAAAGATTTGTAAATTAAATACTCCAAAAATTTGAAGGATAAGTGAAATTACTTCATGTTTTGATTCAACAGCTTCATCCAACTTGGCCTCTTCCTTAATTTCAGTTGTGTTTTTATTGTTCTGACACAGTGCGACTTCATCTTCACGGGGGAAAAACAATGGAATAGCCCATCATAAAGTAACATAAATTGGTTAGATTTATATTTTGCATCCTTTATTGTGGATATTACCTGGTGATATATCCACAGGGTCTGGTTCCTTCTTCATCCCCTGTTCAATCTCTGATGTTTGCTCCTCATCTACATCTGTGCCCTTCAAGACATTGTCTACGCATCTTCTGTCAACTTTCTCCAGCTCTGCTCTCAGGATGGATATTTCGTTCGTCTTCTGCAACAGCTCCGCCTGGTGTTCGCACAGACTGCTCTCAAAGATCTTTGCAATCTCGCACACTGCGGTTGCGAGCAAAGTGTCCATGACGGAGGCCAACTGTGCGTGAAAAGCACTTCTTAACGTCTCCATTTCGCCTTTTAGGCAATCTCAGTCTATATCTACATACCCCAGCTTCGTTTCGTGGTCCACGCATTAGTGTTTATCCGATGCTACAATGCTAGATTTGCGTCGAACTAGCAACAAGCTAATGGTCGAGATGTCATTTTGGCTATTGATTTATAGTATAACATCGAACCTACAATAGAAACGAGGTGAACTTCATGCTATTTAGTTCCATCCAATACGTTTCCTAGCTAGCGTTAAATTCAGCTATTATGGCTAAGGCATGGTAGGTGCTGCTGGGTTTACGAGGACAATGTAAAATCTCGCGATAAGAGACCGTACATTCGCCACAAGTGCTCCGAAAAATGATGCAGGTGTCTTTCAAAACATTTATTTGATTGCACAGACATATACACAATATTTTTCTATAAAAAAAAAAAAAAACTTTATACAACGTCCATATGCGGGGAAAATGTCAAGTCAGTATAAAAAATATGGAAAAAAAAGTGTTAGTGTTATATTAGAGAAGTTCAAATTTGTTGTGAAGAAAACACATTTGGCTTAAAATAAATGAAAAACTTGAACTCGGCATAGAAATACATTTTCTCACTTCCCTGCTTTAGGGCAGCTTAACTTGTGTTCTTTGAACTTCGATTTGGAAAAGAATTTCTTGGAACAGGCACATTTTATGTGTTTTCGAACAAACATACCATGGTATTTTTTTCTGTGGACGCTCAGTGAATTTCTTAGCGAAAACGTTTGTGAACATAAAGCACATTTGAACGGTTTTTCACCAGTGTGCACAAATACATGTTCAATAGCAGTATATTTTGATGAGTAGACTTTCTTGCATATCAAGCATTTAAATCCCTGTGGACATTGTTTAATTTGTCCTTTTGCTTTTTCAATTGCTTGCTCATCAGTTTCTGAACTTTTCATATTTTCATCCAAAGGTTTGGTCCAAGATGTGCCCATTTTTTTCTCTGAATGACCCTTGTGCATTTTTGCTATATGCATTGCTAGAGCAATCCGATTGCTTAATCTCTTGTTGCACATTTGACAAGAGATGAAACAAGGGTGCCCCATAAGGTCTGAACGTGAATTGAACTTTTTGTGGCAACATTTACAAGTAAACGTTTTAATTTTTCTGCCAGGTGGAGATTTTTCCTCTTTTCCAATGCTTGTGTTTTCTTTAGAAACAGCCTCTTTTGAAAACACATCGGACTTCATTAACATTTTGTACAATTTACAATTAATTTTATGCTGCATGAGAACACTTGGTAAAGGAAAGATTATTTTGCATCCTTTACATTTCTTGTGTGCTCGATCGTGAACACTGAGGCCAAACGGTGTGTCAAATACCTTTGGGCAGAATCTGCAACGGTAGGCTTTTGCTTCGTTCATATTTGTGTTTTGTAAATTTCTGCTTTTACGTACTTTTGCTTTTCTTCCCACTCTTCGAGTGAGTGATCCTACTTTAATGTCAAACGGTTCTTCTTTGATATTCATGAGCACATCTTCAACTTTGTCATTTCTTGGCACACGGGGTCTGCCACGGCTCCTTTTGAGCTTTGATTCTTCTTTTACACCTGCAAATATAGTAGAAGTCTAAATTAATAAAATAAGGATTTATGAGCAAGTAATTTGCAATGGCTTTGTAACAAGTACTAAAATGCATTATAGCAAAGTACCCGCTTGTGCAGTGTCCTTGTGCAGTGTCCTTAGCTTTGATACTTCAAGATCCCTGAAAGCCTTTAAAAAGAAATAGCATGATTAAAATATTGGTTTCTTAAAATACTAATAAAAACACACTGAACACAGTGAAGGCCAATGCAGTGGCATGTCTAAAATCCAATAGGCCACCCCAGGTGGCACCCCACTCAGAGGCGGAAAGATTTGAACGCACATTTACTTTTTACTGCAACTTTGTCAGAGTACCTTCCATTTTAACAATGAACGGAATTGGAAAGCTCTTGTCTTGCCCTTTCCAATGGTGTATAGGTTATAACAGTAACAATAAACATGTCACGCCAGAACACAGTGCGAAGTAGAGGAAGTAAAGAGTTAACCAAACACAGCTTTTCCATACCGCTCTACCGTGAATTTATATAGAAAGGCACCCAGTTTGCAAGGCTGTGTAATGACAAGCGCATCCAGTACGTGTAGGTGTCACACTGTAGCACATTCTGGTTTGTGTTGGCCTTGACTGTAAGGAAGTAAATAGAAATTAATCAATTACCTCATGCTTTAATGGAATAGGGGAGAGAGCAATAGACAATTGTCTAAGCTGAACACTTGGACAAGCATTCTCTTGTTTGTTCACATTCTCAGAGCCCAGTGGGACACACCAGTCATCAGGTACTGCGCAAGCCCACATAAGGAAGGAAACACAAAGAATGTTGAATATTAAAGCATCAAACCAAA
This sequence comes from Lesueurigobius sanzi, assembly GCA_900303255.1. Classification (NCBI taxonomy): domain Eukaryota; kingdom Metazoa; phylum Chordata; class Actinopteri; order Gobiiformes; family Gobiidae; genus Lesueurigobius; species Lesueurigobius sanzi. The sequence continues at coordinate 13,768 of OMNZ01024891.1, read as the reverse complement.
TCACACACAAAAAAAAAACATTGTGCTGCACAATCATACCTTCAAAGTCAATTTCAGGAACAATGGATGATTGAGGAGCAGGTTCTTCAGATGCACTAGGACTTCCATGACTTGGATTTAAACTCTGATGCGTTTCGCTGCTTGTTGAGACTTCTCTCAGCCTTAGCTCAGCCCGCTGTAATTTTACTTTGAGATAAGCGATTTCTTCTCCTTTATGAGCAAGCTCCATTTGATGGTCATGTAAACTGTCCTCAAAGATCTGAGAGATCTCAAACACTGCCGTCCTGATGAGGTTCTCCATGGCTGTGGTCAGCTGGAGTCTGCATGCTCTGGACAGATAGTCAGCCATCTTGGACCTCTGGGGGCAGCAAAAAGATGTTGATCCTTTTGACAAGTGTCTGAACGTTTTCTCTGAAACAGGACAAATCAAGGACAACATTTTAGTGATGTCATGTAAATAAAAGTAAAACTACAACATGGATTTCTTTCATCGCAGAAAATAAAGTATAAAAACAAATATTTTCAGTCGGCGAAGCAAAGATATATAATGGAGGCAGGTCTCATTGCATCTTTCTAGCCTCATCATGCAGAATGTAGAAACGACAGCTAATGTCAAAAAGGGGGGAAATTGTGAGAGGAGTTCTGGATAGAAACACATTAACAAGGAGCCGCAGAGACTGCCATTTCAACGCTACAACTAGGGGTAGTCAGAGCACGCACAGAATCAGACTTATACTCACATTTAGACACTAACCCAGCCCTTAGCCGAATGTAGCACAGCTTACAACTGCACATATTTCGTAACGTTGACCTTTAGGTGATAATCAAATTAGAAGGATGGAGGATCTAAACAGTGGACAGCAAAATGCGGCCATTTTTTGCGTTGCAGAAAGCGAGGGAAACGCATGAATGTGACGTCAGTTTTACACGTCTCATGAACACATCCCTCTCAATACCGCCACCATCTGGGGATGCTGGCTCTCACACACATAAAATCCAATGTCATCTACCCCGATCCCAAACGAGTGTTGTTAGTAATGGTAGTCTTTTACCAATGTGTTTCCGTTTCCTTTATTCAGGCTTTGTAACATATTTATACACCACACAATATTTGCATAACATAAAATGCATGCTGTCTAGAAAAAGAGACCCATAGAAATGGCCTTTTCAGACTTCTCCTGGTCATGTTAAAGTGAAAAATAGAACAGTTTAAATTAAACTTAAAACAACTAATGGGGTTAGGATTGGACCAGAATTTATGGTGGCAGTTGAAAGCATATGAAGGGAGTGCAGCTTACGGATTCTGAAAACATGGTGGTTGAAGCTGTACTTCAGTCAGCTGGGCCTCCCTGAAGGCTGCACACTGAAAATACTGGTGCGAGGGATCACCCATGATTCTGAAAGCTTTGTGGGTGAGACAAGTGGTGTAAGTGAAATGCCGGGCTCCTGGCGCGGCTCCTACGGCAGGATGCAGTGCAGGCACCACTGAGACACCATCACTGTGTGGTATCACAGTGATGCAGCTGGTCAGGATGGTGCACATGATGGGGGCCGGGAAAACATTTCCTCAGTTTGACTCAATAAAGCTTTACACCAAATTTTAATGATCACATATTTAAATAAAAAAACACACACATAAAATAACATGATTTTCACTAAAGTATCTTGTGCATAACACTAATTTGAAGCAAATAAAACATGACTAATTTACAGGGTTTGTTTTATTAATTTATTGGGTCAGTGCAATTTGACAAACAGTCTTCAGGTATTTTTCTAGTGCAATTTAACTTCTAAGCATGAATTATGCTTATTGTTGGTTACTTGGCTTACAGTAAAATTTCAATGATTGCTATTAGTGACTGTGTAACATCAGCAGCTTGTTAAGATTATGGATTGGAGTACAAAACTGAAATGATATATTGATTCTTATTTTTATCCAAAGGTAGTGTTGTTCCAGGCCACGTTGGCAGCATCCATGTCTACAAAGTTAATATAAATCCTAAAAGAAACAAAAAGTTTGGTATTAACATCAAGGTTTACAAAAATGTCAAGTCTGTTAAAGTGAATGTTTGAAAATGGAGAAATGTACTTTGGATATAAACGGACTAAACATGCTTCGAAATTAGGCCTTGAAATGTTTGCTAATGTTTCGTATTCTCATTTTGGTTTTTTGTCATTCATTTTTATTCATACATTTGTTTTCTTATTACAAAATAAAATATGTATTAATTAACTCAACTGGCCAAAGAGGCTAGTCAAGTGAGATTGAAAAGGCTACTTGCCCAATTAGAAATCTAATGTTTGACTAGTTGGCTAGTTAATGTAAAGCCCTGTCTATGATGCATGACTGACTTTATTTTGTGATATTACCTCTCAGCTGGGATGCCTAGGTGTTTGTTGAGCAGCCCACACAGAAGTTTAGAGTATTGCTTGTTATGAGCACCATCTATCTTCCCAATGCTGTGAAGTGAGCAGAGGGCACAAGGATCTTGTTTGTTTCCAAACGTAATCATTTGGTCAGGGTTGACTTGCACAGCAATGTACTGAAACACAAAACAGAATAATTACAACGATAAGGAGGAGGGTCGATCCAATCAGGAGGGACAGTGGCGCATTAAGTTGGGTGGAATTTAACCCGTGCAGGTGCAAGGTGAGTTCTGTAGTGCAATGACAGCCACAATGCTTAAAGGTCCGGTCGGATATGCCAATCCATTTATTGTACAGAAAAAGGATAATGAACGTACAATTTTGTGAGGTTTTATAGGTTCCTGTAGCGCCACGCCTGCCTGGTGAATCACCACCAGTTAAACCTTTAAACATTAAACCCTTGGTAGAGCCACTCCTTTGCAATTGGCTTCAACAGTGAGGGACAGTGAGGGAGGGACAGTGAGGGACTGGAGTCTACTGTTAAACTCAGTTGGGAAACTTACATACTATAGGCTATCACTTAACATAACATTTAACTATCAAATATCTAAGTGTTCTAAACATTAAGCTTGCAGTGTGGGTACAACACAATTCCACAATTCAACTCAACGTTATGCAATTCCATTAAGTAAACATACATGCTATGTTTACTTAATGGGATTAGCTAGGCCTAGGCGGGATACTAGAACCATTAGTATGTAAAGAAACAATAGGAACACAATACAGAGATAGAAAATGCATCTTCTTTACACAATCTATTAATTATTGAATGAATGAATGAGCATACCTGTACAGGTTTACCCATGGCTTTGGCCAGCTCTTCGGTTGCTTCCGACAGAAGTGCGTCTGGCACGCCACTTTTGGCTACATTTGTGTTCACAACAAACATGGGCATGATTCCTGCTTCTGAGAGTCTTGATTCGATAAAAAGACAGAACCCAAGACAGACTGTACTTCGTCGTTAGCGCCGATCATATGATTGTGCTTCTACAGTGTCGGGGGAAGCACACGAGACGCACTAAATGTGTTGTGCTGCCCCCTAACGCTCACTGCATTTCCACCGCGCCAAATATTATATAAATACATTGCCAGAGAATAATTGCCTATGGTACATGCAATGCTTATTTGTGTTTTATAAACGGACTAATGTAAACGATGTATTCGCTTAGAAATGTATCCATTAGCTTATCTGACCAGTAACCAGAAAATAAATGGGCACAGGATAACGTCTTCAAGAAATGTATGAGTGAGTAGAAAATTGCGCATGCGCAGTGGTGGCAAGCATCTTTTGGGATTGGGAGAGCTACGAGCGAAGGAAGGGAGAAAAACTGTTGTGGCTTTGGGGGAAAGAGAGCGGTAAAGTTTACTGTGTCGTGTGGCTTGTACCTCTTCAGACAACGTCACATGTTTTTATGTTTTGTAAACATCTTCATATTGTTTGGTTGTGTGAATATATCTCCGATTTCATCTTCCAAACGGTGAGTAATAGAGCTAAATTAGCAAGGCAGCTAGCATGGCTACTTCCCACCATGAAATAATAGGTTGCATGCTTTCATGCTATCACTCCTACTTCAACACTGCCGCGCGATCAATACTTCGCATCATCAGACCCGTGTTATTTTGTTAAACAACGTCAATATGATATTTGTATGGCAGTATACCAATTATTGGCCATATTACTGTAAATATTGGTCTGTTGCTGTATGTTGTCGCAGATCACTCGTGTAAATTAGTATTTTAAGGCAAACAATTACTTGCCAAAAAAAAAAGTAATTTTAATAGTGTACTGTTCACAATTATTCACTATTTATTACATCAAGATAAGGGATATGGCTTTTGGAACTAATATCTTAGTGAAGAAAAGGATTACGACTTGATGTTTTTACAAAATTGACTACCTTTTTAATTCATTGAAACAGGATAATAGGACACTTCTGGTTATACATTTAATTTGAATAAATTGATGATGTAATATTTTGATGGTTTGATGTTTCTCTTCTCTAGGATCAGGTCTACTGAAGATGATGGAGGAATCGGTGACCGCATTCGAGACTCACCTCACAGCAGTGATGGACAGTCTCATCCGTGCATCAGTGTGTGAAATCACCAAACTCTTTCAGGAGACGGTGAACAGCTACCTGGTGGAACTATCCCTTAACAGGAACGAGAATGAGGCTCTAAAACTGAGATTAAAACTAACTGAGAGCAAGCTGAGTAATGAGCGCAAATATGGCATGAGCTGGGCTGCCCTACGCCGCAACTCTGTACTGGGAGTTGAAGGAGCTGCTGCTGCAAGTCGGCAGAGGCGCAAAGCTGAACTGCTCAGTAAGTTAATATTCTCCGATATCACCCCAAGTATTTAATCCATAATGTTACTATAAATTGTCATTTCCATTCATACATTTCTGTTTCCTTGTACGTTTTAGTTTGTGAAGTCTTAAATAATCTTATAAAAATAGATTTAGGCTTCTAGTTTTGTACATTGTCTTACATGAATACACATTTGTTTGGTTGGGAACCATCTGTCTCCTCCTCCCACCTCAGCTCTGCTCCCTTTGTCCTTGGCCTCCTGCTGTAATTCACTCCTCTGGACCCCTCCTCCCTTCATGCTCTGCTCCTCTCCCTCCCCCGTCTCCTCCTGATCACGTTGCACACAGTTCTTGCTCCTGCTTGCTCCATTATAATTTCCTCCCCCTCACGTGTGTCTTTCTCATAGCTCCGTGTCCTCCTGTCTCTATCCTCTATGCATCAAGTAAATGCATTTTGTTCCTTGTAAATCATTACAGGAACACACAGCAAACTTAACCAGTGATTTTTATACTACTATTGTGTTTGCTGAGAGTGGGTTATGTTATTGCTGTTCAAACAGTTTGTTTTAATTCCCATGTTGTATTTATGCTGGATTTCAACAAAACACTTATTCAGTTCATACTGTGCTACACATGACCTTTGTCTGTCCCTTCTTGTTTAACCCATTCAGTGACTTTTCACGCTCCTATAACATTAAATGCTTCTCTTCTCTCGTCCCTGTTTCCTCTCCTCTGCTTTTCTCCACAGGAGGCAAGCCAAAAAGAGCCCTGGCAGCAGCGTATGGCAAAGACTGGCCTGGAGGTGTGTGGGAGGAGGGCAGCAGTGGGGGAGGAAGCGGAGGTGCAGTGAGAGCAGGGAGTGAGGCCAGGGAGATGTTCGTCGTGCAGTTCCCCGGAGAAGAAGAGGAGCGAGCAGAAGTGGAGGAGGAGGATGAAGGCAGGCTGATTGGAGAGGGGGAGGAGACATCCAACATCAAAGAGGAGGTGAGCACATGACAGGCTTCCTCCGAGGAGCTGTAGGAGGAGAAAGTGCCACTGCATCTCTGCAGTGCTCAGCAACAACCTCAGCATAGAGAAAATGAAAGGAGTTGGAAGCTATAACGCCTTCATTCTTACCTAAGATGATGATGTATGTTTCTTTTTTAAGGTGCTTTACGTTTATTTAGACCAATATCTGCTTAAATCATTTTGTGTATTCAGAGACTATGAAAAAAATCTGCTGGCCTTACCAGCCAGTGTCTCCTGCTCTGTTGCAGGAGCGTCTGGGCATCTGCTCGCAGCCAGTCATTCCTCCATATGTTTTATTTATCTCTATTCACAGATCCAAATTTGTAACGCAGCACTTTAGACTGAAGACTCTCAAATTGCATATTATTCAAAACGAATTAGAACTTCTCTCACCTGTGAGTGAAATAGTTAAGAAGTTAAGTAGTGTGCCTGTTGATGTGCTATAACATGGTATTAACATATTTAACATAGATATGTTTGATTAAACAATGTTGATTAATTTTCAGTTTATCACCCTTTTTGAACTATGATTAAATATGGTTGCAGTTAATTTTAATGAAACTATTATACTCATTATACTCACTAATTTTAGCCACATGAAACACTCATGTTTCATTAACAAACTAATAACTATTTTATAAATCTAGATGAAAAGCTCAACTGCTTAATTTTTAAATTTGTAATGCAAGTGCTCAGTCGTTCAGGTATAGTTTGCTCAAGTCAAGAAACAGCTGTGTGTCAGGTCAAAACATGTGACCAATTTGTGGTTAATCCATGATTATCTTTTGATGTATTGTGAGTTACAACTTTGACAGCTATCATAAATCAATACTGGGGCAGTACTTTTTAAAATCTATTTTTATGAGCTTAATGTTTCTGCGCATTTGTTCTTTTAAATTGAGTCTATTAACAGGATAATCTTCTTTCTTCAGTTGACAGTGTCTGAGGGTTTTCGACCTGCCTCCATTCGCCTTATTGAAGAGGCTCTGAAAATGCACACACCTAAACAGAATCATCACCCCCCCCACAGTGAAGGTAACCATAGCCTTTTACAAACACTGCACACGTTTTAACTGTGGCTTTTGTAGGCTGCCATTCTCCTACGGAGTTGAACGTACATGTCAAAAAAGTAGTGGTACTAGTTATTTGCATCAGACAAGGAGCGCCTGCCTTTGCGGAGCAGGGGGAGACGGAGAGTGGGAAACGCGGGGGCTTGTATACAAATAAGCGGGTCTTATCGAAGTAGCCGCCTAGTGTGGGTCTGATTGTGCATGTTTGTAAAAGGCTCTTGTGTTTAATTGGTATAATGAGTTAATAAGATAATGCTTACTCCTCTCACAAATGTCTCTTGGACTCTTGCTTTTTAGGAGCAGTGTCTGATCCACCTTTGAACTCTGAGCGTCCAGTGGGAGGGATGACCGCAGATGAGCTCCGAGGTTTGGAGTCTGCTCTGAGGGCTGAGAAAAGCCGTGAACAGGCTGCTATGAAGACCCCTCACATGATCAGTCCTACAGCTAAAGTCCACTGCAGTGTACCCCCCAAATACATCGGCTTAGACGGTCTTGAGCAGGAAGAAGTGGTGAAGGAGGTGCTTCACCTAGAGCCACCCACTCTGCAGAGAGAGGATAAATTCACACATGTGAAGGTGGAGTTTGATGCTGAAGAGGCTGAAGCAGAGGAGGGAGCTTCTGGGTGGGTGAGAGAGGCTGACTCGCCTGTAATCATGGCCGGAGACAGTGAGAGTGAGGAGGGGGATTCAGAGCCTCCTCCGCACCTCTCTGCTCCAGCAAGTGTAGGCGAATCTGGAGATGGTGAAACAGGAGACATGCTTCATTTCTGTCCTCACTGTGGAGGCGGATTCAACTCAGAAATGAAACTGGAGGAACACGCTTGCCCCATTGCTGGCGCATCTTTAGAAGACCCCCCAGGAGAGCATACTGCGTTCCCATGTGCATCTTGTGGAAACACGTTTAATCATGCCTGGGCACTAAAGAGTCATGAGTGTTCTCGAGCTGTGGAGCGGCCACACAACTGTGAGATCTGTGGGAAACGCTTCACCCACTCGCGCTCACTAGAGCGCCACCATCTGGTGCACACAGGGGAGAGACCTCACCGCTGCCCCCATTGCGGACGCAGCTTCAGTCGTTTAGCAAACTTAGAGCGGCACCAGCGCATCCACACTGGTGAGCGGCCATATGGGTGCGACGCTTGTGGAAAGAAATTCAGTCGTGTGGAGTATTTAAAAAAACATCAGGTCATTCACACCCACGAGATGGCTCCTCTCCAGTGCTCAACATGTGGAAAGGGGTTTGGTGATGTGGAGAAACTGAAAAACCACCAGTGTTTCTAGATTTAAACTACTGGGACTTTTTTTGAGTCTCAATCTGTGATAGCTAAACTAGATGATGAAATGCGACTATCATTGATGTATATTACACAAAACTGTATAATGGGGTCTCTGTTTTGTGAATCAGGAGTTGACTTTGCCTTTGTTATGCTTACTAAGTGTGCATTTGTGATTTTTCTTTTTTATTATAGTAACTAGACGTAGTTTTGGTTGCACATAATCATCTAAGCTCAAATAATGTTAAAGCAAAAATGTTGCTTGAAACGACAAAGCTATTAGTGCCAGAAAAACGTGACTTTTTTTAATACTTAATGACTGGGTAGGTGGTGGTTCTTTTGTCAGTGTTTATTTTTGGAAAATAGACTTTTTAAAACAGTTCCTTCTGTGTGTCTGGTCAGTTTCAAATAGCACACTACTATATTACTTTGAAGGGCACACAAGGGCGAACTGGCATTTTATACTGTAGCAGATGATCAAAATGGGATTATTTTACTGTTCCTTTTAAAACAGTTGTAAGACTGGGCTATTGAAATAAAATTTATATGATGAACTGGGTTTTGTTCACTCAACAATCAAATGTTTTATCCAATATGATTTCTTATTTACAGACATAATTATATGTGACTAGCAGACAACAGGGTTGACTTTTCTTGGCTCTTGTTTTGAAGCAAGACTCCGACAGTGGATGTAGACAGACACCGGGTGAATGAAGATGACCAGGACGAGTACCGTGAGACCAACGTTAACCTGTGTATGAAGAAATTATACAAACCGTAAGTTATCCATCAGTATTAAAGACAGGATTATTACATATACTTGCATATAAGGGATCTCCATTCAGGATGTCCTCGACCAGGATGAAACAGGGATATTGCAGCAGAGATAGAAGTGCGGACAGACCTTTGATGAGCCCGTACAGTTTACCAAAGTGACAAGATGGAAAACTAAAAACAAAAAGTAATGTTCAAGTTAACTGCAAAAGCAATGAGTGAAAGTACAGAAGTGCAAACAACTATGAGCTCAACAGCTGATGGTGGCACAGTTGGTAGAGCGGGTCGTCTCATGACCTGAAGGTCAGAGGATTGAATCCTGGCTACCGCAAGTGCACACTGCCATCTTGTTTTTGGGCAAGACACTTGACTCATCTTGCCCAGCGCTTCGAGTACCTACTATTAGTAGAAAAGCGCTATACAAATGATTCATTAGGAATTTATTCAATGGGAACATACCAACAGCATAACACCTACTCCCTGCATAAACCACTACCAGGAATGTAATCCAGCAATATACAGTGCCTTCATTCCTTTTGGTGATTACATTTTTTTTTTTACAAAAATATGGACAAGAGAAATATATAATTTATAATAATTTCTGTCAATTCATAGGAGAAATATTTATGCATTTTTGGAGCGTTTCTTTTTTTCATGTACTGTATTTTTCAGACTATAAGTCGCACCAACCAAAAAATGCATAATGAAGAAAAACATGTACAAGTCGCACTGGGCTATAAGTTGCATTATTTTGGGGAAATGTATTTTACAAAATCTAAGACCAAGAACAGACATTTGCCTTGTAAGTTATAACAATTGAATAGAGAACAACTGAATAGGTGTACGGTATGCTAGCGTAACACATTGATGTTTATTCAGCTACACAAATCAGTCTGGTATGTTAACGTAACATATTAATCAATATATAAATCACACCTGAGTATAGGTCACAGGACCGGCCAAACTATGTGCGACTAATATTAATATAATATTAATAATTAATATTAATTAAAAAGTCTCCATAAATACAATCAGAAGTCACCTTCACTTGGAAGAGCTGCCACTCTGATTTGACGAACTTACATGACGTGTATGAAGGCTGCATCACTACCAGTGTAAAAGGCTCTGTTTAAAACCTGCAGGAAGAAGGTCAAATACTGAAGTGGCAGGGCTGGGATTGTGGCACAAACCGAAAACAGCACACAGAGCAGGGACGTCAAGGTGAGGGAGAGCATCGCAGCCCGCAGGTCAGCCTCACGCTCACTAAGCCCTGCAGAATACACACCAATGGAAATGTAAGAAGCATATGGTTAAAAGTAGGATATACTGCATGCACACGTTTTAAAGTGGCACTAGAAAAATAACGGTAAGCTGTATTGCATGACCGGTTACATATTTAGACTCATTTCCTGCTGGTATTTGGAATAGAATTTAGCTTTGTGGGCTTTCTGATTGACAGTGGGTGGACTTCAAGGTTCAAAATATGTATATTTTACAACATTTAAATGGTGTTTTGTACTTATTGGTTATTAGTGAATTCTATTTGATTTTCACATATTTATACCCCAATGATAACAAATCATATAAACCCTACTTTCAAAGACCAATATACCTGTAGCTTTGAGTTTGGCTCGGTGTCTGTCCATAATGACGCCGTTCCAAGGTGCGCACAGTACACCACACAACTGAGTTATGGCAAAGGCATTGATGTACTGGCTCACTGCCACACAAGAACACAGAATATAGCACAATAAGAAGAACACATTCAGTATAAACGAGGGACAGTGTCATACCGACAGACTGGTCCTCTCCCGTGAGCCGCTGCAGCATTGGGTTGAGCGTGCCAATGAACATATAATGCCTCAGCTGTATTACGGATAACCAAAGCAGGTGCCAAAAAAAGAAACTGGTCATCAAGCACTCTCGAAAAGTCTTCTCTGTGGAAAAATGGTTACTGAAATAAATAAATGTATGTAATCAATCAATTTGGGTAAGATGATTTCACACACCCTTTATCAACGATGTGCTGTTTTGGGCAGGAGTTCGATTCAGTGATGTGTTGGAGTTATTATTTGCTTCCATTTGTCTCAACCTTGTAGCATTGGATTCACAGCATCTTATTCTGACAGAAAAAAAATAAGATGGTGCAAGAAGTATTGACACCAAAGAATATTTGTATTAATCCTTCCATGTGTGTATTTAACACTTTAGATGCAATTGACACAGTTTAAATTAGGAGGAGGACATTGTCATATTACCCATAGGTGTAGTGCTCAGGCAGTGGGTAAGGTATTCTCTTCAGAGGCAGCAGGAAGAGCGTTCTGAGCACCAGAAGGACGCTGCAGGCTGATAGGAACAGAAAGGAGCTGTGGAGCCTGACCCCAGCTTCATGTAACAACTACAACAGCAGCAGCAGCGTCGTCAAATTGAGCAACTTTTGGTGTTATTGCTGTATTTGCGCTTAAAAAGGTGCACTATAACTTATGTGAAAAAACAACAACTTGATATCAGTGCGCATTTGATTTTTTAGTGACCCAGTGGCTGTGTGGGAAAGGTGCAGCATGGCACCTTTGCTTTCCATCACAGCAGCCTTTATACAGTAGCTCTCCAGGATCAATTGTGTTTAGGGTTTCGTACCAGAAACCTAGCAGAAATCCTAAAAAAAATTGATCCTGGAGCGTCATAAAGGCTACTGTGATGGAAAGCAAAAGGTGCCATGCTGCTCCCATACAGCCACTGGGTCAATAAAAAGGTCAAATACACACGAATATCAAGTTGTTTTTCCACTTAAAAAGGTACATAGTGCACCTTTTAATGTATCTTACCTTGATGATGAGGAAGAGTAAAGACGATGATCCAAACGCTCCAGTGTAGACAGTGATGACTGTGGAGCGACGAGCACCAAACAGGTTCCCCACCTTCGTAAAATGCACATTTTTTGTCAAACATCAAGCAAACATGAGAGCCAAGTGCTTTTTAAAAAGCTATAGATATTCTGTGTATCTGTTTTTTGCGTGTGGACACTCACCTGCATGTTTGTCATGAGATACATCCTGCCTCCAACCCCCATCAGAGACAGAGCAGGGAACAGCAGCACAGACAGGGCTGGTAGAGAAGAGCAATTTATAATTTGTTCTATTCATTGATGATAAAGATAAACCATGTTACCTGGTGTTGAGAAGGCTACCATCAATGTCCCCAAAGTGAAGATGCATCTGATGAGTATAATATAGTGTCTTATAGTGATTTTGGAGCATAATACCATATGCATGAAAGTTGTATTTATTACATCAAAACATAAGGAGAGGATGTTTGGAGAGAAAAGAAAACTCTTTTCAGAGAAAGCAGGTGACACAAATCAGTGGTTGATCGTTCTCAGGTGTCGGATCCACCCTTCCAAATGGAGGCCTAGATTGGAGGCTAGCATAATTTCTATTAATTTAACTCACATTGCGCAGAGTCGTGCGACTGTCGTGCCCACCCAATCAAAGAGGAATCCGCTCGGAAAGGACAGAAAGTTTGATGCAAAGGATGTGATGGTGAACACAAGAGAAAACTGCTCATCTTGTTCACTGCACTCTGTCAGAAACACAAAGGGTTATTTTTTTTTTTTTTGCAGAAAACGCGTTTTGTCCACAATTGGTTTCAAATGACCCAATGCTATGAAGCTCACCGAAAGCATGCGTACTGTTGACTCCAGGGAAGCTCCAGTTGACTTTGGCACCAGAGTCCTCTGTCCTGTTTGGTCCCAGGGCTCTGACCGATGTGGTGTTCACACACACTGTGCTGAAGTATCCATCACTCCGGAGGACGGTGACGAGAGAGGCCCATCCGAACACGGCTCCAGCGAAGCACAGACACTCCAGCAGCCCCGTGCTGAATGTCAGCCACCTGCGCACGTTCGAGCCGCTCCTCTCACACGGCATGGTCCTACGGAGAGCGGCTGAGCGCTATTCGCTGATTACTCCTAAAAACATCACCCCGTTTTTCATTTTTTATTTCAAGTTGCATAAAATAACTCTTTTTCCACCTTTAGACTAACATGTCTCGACTGAACATTGAAATAGGACACCGTTTACCTGGAGAAGGCAATTTGTTGTCGGCTTTATTTATGCTTCATGTATTCATGTCAAATAATTATTAGTTGTCCATACCCCAGTGTTTTGCTTTTCTGGGAGAGTTGATCTGTTGTCAGCAAAAAAAAAAGCATTATCCGTCTTCATTATTAAAAAGTTATACAATTCAAAGCAAGCGGCACGTATACATAAAATATTATTTAAAATCTAAATATCAGATCAATAATATCCCCAATCCAACATAACATCCGTAAAATCCATGATGACTGTAAAGTACGCCCCCTAGGGGATAGAATCAGCCAATGTCATTGTATGTCATGTTCAAGAAAAGCTCTAGTTTAACATCTTAAGCCCTAGAGTCCCCATTTTTGGGGACTTGCCACTTTTAGAGACAATCCTTGTTTATTTTAATCTATTTTTAAAAAAGTGTATTTTTTTTTCTTGGAAAAACTGTATGTCATGACCAAATATATAAATAGGATCCAAAATTTTCAATTACAAATTTGAATTTTTTTGGGCCAAAAGGTGCCCTATTTATTATAATGGGATTCTGCCTAGACTATTTTAAATCGAAACCTCAATAACTTTTCAATTATTTATTGTTCCAGAGATAAACAGTTGGTAAAAAGTCAATAATTAGCTGTAGTTACTATATGATGTTTATTTGCTTCTTTACAATGAAAACAAGCTGCTGACCTGCTGTAATGTGTGTTTTTTTTTTTGGCAGAATTCATATTTTCTGTCTTTCAACCTCAATTACTCAGGCCCACTATGATTTTCTTGAAAATGTTCACATCTACAGTATCCCCATAGACATTCATATCATTTGAG
>OMNZ01024884.1:0-16704 GCA_900303255.1 Lesueurigobius sanzi | reverse complement strand
TATTGGTTGTAATTTAAGCGAGGCTACATTTCATTTGTCGCTGACATAAACTTTTAAACTAATGTTTGGGTGTTAAAACACGATGTTTGAGAGGAGAGTATGCGGTAACAATAGCAGCCACACTGCATGTGTTGCCATTCTTGTCCAAGCTATGAATGTGACGTCATTTGCGATCAGGCCTATATTAGCTTACCCCCACTGAGTGTGGGATGTTTAGTTATGTTTATTTGGTTGGGGCAGTGCATGTAAATAATAATAATAATATGTATTTATGAAGCACCTTTCATACCGAATGGCAATTCAAAGTGCTTTACAAAGGCAACAAGAACCGCAGAAAAGGCATTAATGTAACAAATAAACAATAAAAGCGGTTAAAAATAGAAATAAAACAGTAAAAACAGTTATAAACACAAAAAACTCACAGCGAATGTGGAGGATAAAAAATTACTTAAAAGTCAGAGGATAAAAATGTGTCTTTAATTTAGCTTTAAACCTGGCGAGGGAGCTGGCTGCCCTTCCACACCAGGTGGAAGGGAGTTCAGCTTCCCGATGGCCCTGTGTACGAAACTGTTCCTCAGTCGACTGGAACTGACCCGTAGATATCACCAAGTAATTAAGAGTCCAGGGCCAATGTCATGTTGTTTGCCCAGGACCAATGTTACAGCCAGCCAATCAGGGCTCAGTTGTGCTAGATACTAGTCTGCTTGGGACACAAATTAAGTTTAGGAACAGAGAAATCTTTAAGGTTAGGGTTAGGGTTAGGTTTAGGGTTAGATTTATTTTCAGACAAACCAACTCATAGATCTAACCAAAATTACAGCAGACCGTTACCTGTTACCTAAACTTAATTTTTGTCACATGTCAAGTTTTCAAAGCGGACTGTCCCTCCCCTTATCTAGCACAACTGACCCCTGATTGGCTGGCTGTAACATTGGTCCTGGGCAAACAACTTTGACATTGGTCCTGGACTCTTAATTACTTGGTGATATCAGATCGTATGCATGTAAACACACCACTCTAGATTGTAGCCTTGGGCTAATTTCCATCCGTTGTCCCACACTCTCATTCATCTTGATCTATTGTACATGTTTTTAGTGGTAGGGGAAACCGGAACACCCAGAGGAAACCTGCACAGACACGAGTAGAACTTGCAAACTCCTCACAGAAAGGCCCCGTCCTGGCCCTGGGATCGAACCCGGGACCTTTTAGCTGTGAAGCACAAGTGCTAACCACTGTACTACTGTGCCAATGAATTAATGAATAATGCAAACCCTCCGACTGTCCAGAAAAGCCCTATATAATGTCAATGCATTATCATTATTATAAAATATGGCACAATTTACCCCCTGCTAAGCATAACATGCCATCCAAAGTTGAAGAATCATTATTTATTCATTTGATTTGACAATTCCCAAGCCTCTTTCCAATGAGCAGTAGCTTATTAATAGAGCCAAATTAGCAGCGTCTTACATGAACTCACCAGCAGGAAGTGTGGTTTCCAAATCCATAAATGTGACAGTTTGCATAGGGCGATAACACATCTGCAGACACTTCTGACTTCAGTCACACGCTGATCTGCTAACAGTTGGCCCCCTGTGGTCCTTCGTATATGACTTTAGACATTACCATTGCCACCATAACAGACATCACAGTATAGTAGATTGCAAGTCAGAAAGAAAAGAACAACTTTTCGAGCCATTTGCTGAAATAATACTCAGCATGACTGCTGGATACCTTATCTATTTTTGCTGACAATTAGACAAGGCTGTCCTCACCTATACATCTGATAACATCTGACATCATCTCAACACATCTGTCTAATTCTGTGGAAAGTTTTTAGGGTGATGGCAAAGTGCGAAAGGTCAAGAGACCCCTGACAATGTATGTATTTCTTCACGTTCTAAAGGTTAATAAGAGGAGGACTATGACGGAACCTTGGGGTGCCCCCTGCAGATCAATTACAAACTGGCATAGTTTTCGTCTATCAAGCACATAAGTTATAGGTATCTATCTTAACATACTAAGGGCCCGATGTACAATTTACAAAGCCAGGTGGTAAATTACTTCAAATGAGCTCATTTATAGCACAGATTTATCATAAAAACTGTGCATATTATTCATGGCCAAAATGTGCTATTCTGTATAAATGATTTGCGCTGTGGCTTTTTAGCCAACTGCACTTGTTTTTTGCACCACTTTACCACTCACTGTCTAATTTGTAAATGTGCAAATGGACTGTACTATTGCATAACCTTGTGGTGAAAGTAGAAATTTGTTATTTTTGTTTGTCTTTTAATCAGTCAAAAGTGCAGTTTTTACTCTGTTTTGACAGGTACCTTTAGCACCAAGAGAGGAGGGGCTTAGAGGTTGACTCCTCCTGCTGGTTCACCGCTTTTATAAACCCACAGCGTACTCCAGGTCTTCAGTAGCTGATGACGATCTTTGGAGTAAGATCGAAACGTCCTACACTTCAACTACAGAGTACAGATGAAGACTGAAGAATTTCTGCCTACAACAAAAATGGTAACCTTTTAAATTTGGCTCAAGTGACACCAATGAAAGGTTACTGCATGTTTTAACATAGGCATCTATCAAATAATAATCATCTTTTTAGATACAACATGAACAAAGTCATGACACTGACCCCATTGCCTTCAGATTTCATTGTGTTTTATCCCTGGGACAATCACCCATCTGCTGCTTTACTAACTATTGTTGCACACTGTTCCATCTGCCTTTTATGTCTCAGTGTCTGATTTCCGGTTCAGTCAGGTCCACGAGTACCAGCCCAAAGTTCAAAAACAAATCGACCCGACTGTATTTGCTATGGAGTCGAATCACATAACACTGCATCTTTTCCCCCATTAGCTTCACTCGCCTCATTCCAGCTGCTCTCCAAGCCGCACGCCTCAATGGGACTTTCATTTGTTTTCATAGATAAAGTGCGTCTTCTCTCCGGCTTTGTTTTAATGGTCCGTCTCGAGCTTGCCCCGCTCCCGCCGCACACGCAGTAGTCCGCCAACCGTAAACGCGCTGTGTAACAAATGGTCGCGTCCCATAAGGGGGGGTATCCATGTCCTGCTCGGTGATTTGGGCCGTACCAGATGTGTGCACATGTTGTAGTGTGTTCAGGGCTGCAGCGTCAGCATACTCCTGCTAGCTCATATGGAAAGTGAAATGGGCCGGCGAGTTCACACAGGTGTCATAAAGCTTCCCCAACATGTCACTGTGGATGTTTTGAAAGATGCTGTTGATAGGAATTAATCTGCATTTTGTTGAATATATTCCCCAAAATAAATATTTTCTTAGGCAAAGATTCTTCAGTCTTCATCTGTACTCTGTAGTTGAAGTGTTGGACGTTTCGATCTTAGTCCAAAGATCTTCCTCAGCGAATATTTAAACCGGTTCATGGGTTTAAACCAGAAGGAGGAGTTAACCTCTAAGTCCCTCCTCTCTTGGTACTAAAGGTTGGAAAACATCTTAGCCTATTTATACTAAGTATGGCTTGTTACCTTTCTATTGTCTCACCCGGGGCTAAGTTCTAAGGTTGTTGACACTTCTCTATGGCCCTGCTCCGGCCAGTAGTCCAGGCTCATTAGCATGACACTGAGATCAGTATGTTGTTATAGACTGGATCTAACTTAAATCTAAGACCTCCATTGCGATCCATGGATGGATTCTCGTTTTTAACAAATATGGCCTCTTTGACACCTCGCCCAAACCATCTAAATTCTTTCGATAAAACCTTAACTTCGCTGTCCTCAAATGAGTGCATGGTGGCTTTGAGATGGAGATGCACAGCCGACTGAGGGCCGCTACTGCTAGAGTTCCCTCTTTGGTGTTGACCAAGCCTTGTTTTCAGTAGTTGTTTTGTCTCTCCGATGTAATGTTCTTTGCATTCCTCTTCTTTGCAATGAATGGAATAAACCACGTTGCTCTTTTTGGTTTGGGATCTTGTCTTTAGGGTGAACTAGTTTTTGTCTTAATGTATTCATTGGTTTGAAATAAACCGGGATTTTATGTTGTCTAAAGACCCTCTGCATTTTCTCTGAGACTCCGGTCACATAAGGCACAGCTGCTCCTCTCCTTTTTGGTTCTGTCTCCTGTTTGTCCTGTTCTTTAACTAATATTTTCTTTTGAGATTTGGCGAAAGACCATTTAGGGTAACCACAGGCCGAGAGGGCTCTCTTGACATGTAGTTTCTTTTTTTTCTTTCTTCTTCTGCACTTGTAGGCCTTTCTGTAAACCTCTGTTTGGATTTGTCCGCCTTCTCCTATGATCACTTTGCAATCTAAGAAGGCTATTTTGTTCTCTTTGCTTCCTCGTGAGTAAATTGAATGTTTGGGTCTACTGCATTGATGTGTTTTGTGAATTGCTCTATTTCTAGTTTTTTCATTTTAACCCATGTGCATCCATCTACATATCTAAACCAATGGCTGGGCTTTGTGCCTGTAAAAAAATGTGAGAGCTACCTCCTCTATCTCTTCCATGTAGACAGGGTTTTCTCATTTTCAGGTAGCAGCAAGTCAGACCTAATGCTTTTTAATGACAAACTGCAATATTTTTTATTGCCACAAATGCTAAAAATCTTTTTTTAAATTCCATAAAAAATTGCCACCAATTGTGAAAATTTGGAAATATGTAAAAAGTATGCAAAACTGAAAGAAAATATACATACATTTTATTATACGCATTTCAGACCATAGATTTTGTATTTTCACTGTAAATGAAGTCTAGCAGTTCAATCATTTTCAAAGTAATGATTTAACCCTTGCTAGAATTAAATGAATTGCTTTTAAATTATATCTAAGGCCTTCATTTCGGGATGATTAATAGAGAGACATATGCTAAATTGATTTTTTTTTTAGCTTTTAACCATGTTTCCCTCGTCAAAAAGAGACATGGAGCAGAATTTCACTTCAAATGTCAATTTTCATTGGCATTTGGCAACAAACAGGTTTTTTGACAATAAATGGCTTCACGCAACCACTAACCATGAGTGAAATAAATGTTTTGGTGTGATCATTCTTATTCTATGAAATGCACAAGTTTACAAACCCAAACATTCTGACATGGTATGTAAACTTTTGGCCACAACTGTATACTATAAAACTCAATAGTACATAAAGATCTTTCAATAACTAACTCCTACCTGAATTATTGAGTTTTGAACCCCCAAAAATTTGGTAGTGGAAATAAACAGTTTTAGCCATTTGTATGCTCAAATTGATATCTCAAAATTATTGTTTTTTCTCTGTTCACCTGCAGTATATCACCTTAATGCTTTTTGAAAACCCTGCTTGGTCGTGGTAATATTTCATACCAGACTATACACAAAAAATAGATACCAGCTACTTCCGCACAGTTATTATACCATAGTTCTCATGAGTTGCAAACATAATCCCCCAAATCTGTCCCTCTGAAGTCATTCCATGTAGACGCACCACTTTGGCAGGTGATGGGAGATTCAGACTTGGCTGGAATGCTCACTTTGGACACCAAACAGTTGTTTACACGACCGCCCCACCAAAACAAAACATTGAAACATCTACTGAATATGCAACAGTCAGCTTTCGCACCTATGTTGCAACAATATCATTTTCTACCACACAACAATATGTAATGGAGACATTTGGACGACTGCTATCAACTATTGTCACATCCAAATCTTCGCCGACTAATTACGTTTGCGCTGCCAACTGGAAATGAAAGATTTGTATCAGTGTTGAGCCAAAACCTAGAGGTGTTTGCTAATGATTTGATTCATGAAAAAAAGAGAAAAAGATATGGCTCGCAAAGTCCTTTCAGGCATCTTTTCAATCAACTCGCTGTCTGCCAAAAGTGCGATTCTCTCACAAGAGCCTGGAGTGCACTCTGCCGAGGTGCCGAGTAATCAGGTATTTCACTCAAGTATTTTTACGTAAAGGAAGAAATTGTTCTGTCAAGGGTTGTTGTATCTTTTTTCGTCTACTTGAGTAACATCATTCTGAAGTATCAATAGTCGTGTTTTCGCGAAACGTTTGGTTACTCTTTCCACAGGGAGTGTCTGGAAGTGACAAGAGTTTCATGTTTAGGGGAGGCCGCGGCTGGCTGTCCTGGAGTCCTCGGCTTCTGAAATGATTTGAAAAGGCCTGGAACCCATATCCTGCATGTCTCCCAACACTCAACACAGGCTTCAATTAATACAACTGATTCTATTAACACATGGAGTGCTGGGCTGTTTTCGGAACTTAGCCCTGGAGTGCCAGCAATCTAGACCATTTTTGATGATATTTGTAGCACCACAGCGTTTACTACGTTATAGCTATGGACACATACTATGGCTCGTTTGAAAGGTGAGACTCTAAGCTCTCAGTGGGTGGGAACCGTTTATTTGTACATTTGCCTCCGTTTAGCCCAAGCTAAACGGAGGCTGGTTTTCATCAAAATCACAGTTTTTCTAGAAACGGAAATATAGTGTGTTTTATGAAACATGCGCCGTTTGAACCTGTCACGCTTCTGATACTTACATTTCCGGGTGAAAGGACTTGTGTGAGGTCACCTGAAGTGCATGATTGGACACAATGCAGCAATAACAATCAAATGCCGCGTTTTGATAAAATCCCTGGATGAAATGTCCGGATTGTGACTTTTCGCGAGTTTTTGATCGTCATTTATTTCAGCTCTGTTCATCACAGAGCTCCCAAAATCACACATAAGTTGTGTTAGTGTGTATAGTTTTGTAATAAAAACAAACAAACACTCAAAACAACAATATTACGTTGTTGGCTCTCAATATGTTAAGTGGTGCGCTACTAGCCTAAAGTGCAGTGGCCACTTCCACTTCAATAAAAGTTAAAGGAGACATATATCATGCTAAATCAACTTTGTCAAGCTTTTAACCATGTTATAATGTTGTCCCCTCATCAAAAACAGACCTGGATCATTATTTCACTTCATTCGCGCAGTTTTGAATGAATCCTGTTTGCGTTGGTCCTCTCATGTTGACTTCTACAGCGCTTGGTTTTGTATTCCCTGGTACAATTACGTCAAACCCCCAAACTGTCCTCCACATTTTTAAAGCCAAGAATCCAATATTGGATCAGTTCTGAGTCGTTCCGTCTCATAGCGTGGACACAGAAACTCTGTCACGCTTTTAGCCACAAGTTTAAATCAAAGCTAATTGTTTATTTTTACCGTGCGATTCCCACTGTCGCCTGTAGGGGCGCTACAGGCCATATCCTCATCAGCCCTGACACATACTATATATGAGCATCGTGTCATCTTCACAGAGGCATTATTTGAATGTATAAAATGTTAATGCACAGACATCCAAATGAAAGATTTTAAGCCTGTATTTAAGATGTACTGTATATGCATGATATATCCACTTTAAGTAAAAACGTAGAAAACACACAAGAAAACGTGAGATGCTTGTCCCAGGTGAAATTTGGTAAAACCTTTCACTAAACTGCTTCACAAAAGGCACCTATATGTTATTATCCTGCAGCTTAAATGACCTGCTACAGCAAGTTACAGGAGCTGCCCTGGCCATAAAAGTGTTGTTTGGTGTAAATTTACACAAGAAATGTGTAGGCAAAGAGTCTTCAGTCTTCATCTGTAAAAGCTTCGTCAGCGAATGAGTAGACTTGACACGCTCGTGGGTCCTATTGGTTTCGTCTTAAGAGACCCACGGGCGTGTCATGTCTACTCCTTTGCTGACGCAGCTTTTAGGATGAAGAGCGAAACGTCCTACACTTCAACTACAGAGTACAGATGAAGACTGAAGAATCTTTGCCTGCGATGACAACTCCTGTACGACTGAGAACCTGTGTCCATATTGATTTATTGTGACAC
This sequence comes from Lesueurigobius sanzi, assembly GCA_900303255.1. Taxonomy (NCBI): domain Eukaryota; kingdom Metazoa; phylum Chordata; class Actinopteri; order Gobiiformes; family Gobiidae; genus Lesueurigobius; species Lesueurigobius sanzi. The sequence continues at coordinate 8,868 of OMNZ01024884.1, read as the reverse complement.
ACAATGCCTAAACATGAACTGAACTGTCATCAGTGGCATTACATTTAATTACTATCCAAAGTCTGTTCATGAAATGGGCCCAGATGTTGAAAATGGGAGCGTGGTCCGTTATTGATGTTGAATATAATAATTACAATAAATTTAACTGTGATTAATCAAATTTCAAAAGTGTCATTATAATCTGATTAAAAAAAAAAAAAACATAATTTGACAGCACTAAAGTAAAGTTAATCTACTTCAATAAATATTTAGCCTTCTTTTTTAGGACCCATGATGAGAACGGCACAGAGCTTAAAAAGAATTGTATAACCTTACCACACTCAGCCTGGCAGAATCCTTCATACAGTACCTGCTGTAATGGGTATAATTTCACGAAGAAAAGGCCAGTTAGGTGAAATTAGCCGTGACGTTCACTATGGGCGAAAAATTCTGAAGGTTAAATGACACCCTTAGCCGAACGACTTTTGACATTAGGGGTCTATTGAAGAAGACAGAATTCTCGCTGGGGCTTTGTGGGCAAATCCAATCGCCGACATGTCCGGATTTCAAAGGGCTTTTTTCTTTTTTTTTTTGTGCGCACCTGCGAGACAATGATTTCGCTGGAGAATAACACCGACCAGATAGATAGTCTCCCACAGTGGAACCTATTTGAAGCGTTCTGAGTCACAGCGATGTCTGGAAATTGTCCCGCTGAGCTGAGCACCTTCTCATTCAAGTCACCCGGCGGGGAGAAGGGGGGGGGGGGGGGGGCTGAAACTCGCTGGATTTAAGCAATTAGCCATTTTTCGTACCTAGCCAACGAGTCGCCAATGGAAACTTCCGCCGACATGTACAGTCTTAAGTTTATTCCCGTCTGTGGTGAAGGATCTGTACTCTCTTGACCCACGCAGACGGTAAACAGCCCAATTAGTGGATAGGCAGGGCGAAGGGGGGAGACCTTATCACCATGTAATTACCTAGAGTCGCCCAACAAGCGCACACCCACGCGGCTAACTGCAAGGAACTATACGGTTTTGTCAGTAATTGCGGCCAAGGAAGTCGTAATATTGTTTACTGTTGTTTCACTGCTCTGTTTCTGCAGTGGCGCAACTTATTTTTTTGATCAAAAATAGCTTTTGTCGATGGCTGTGGTTTCACGCGTGACCAAAATGTGATCATTTTCGAAATGGGTTGCGTTCACGTTCTAGAAATCTATTTCAATCGGAGCAGGTGCCAAAACAACTCTATGGGAGAGAAAGAATTTTTGAAAGGAATTTCCAAAAAGAAAATGTGCAAATGCTTTTGATCATTATTTGATAGTGATTGGATTCACAAACTTGCCATATTATTCTTATGGCTGAAAGTCCTTTCTACTGACCAACATCACACACATGTTTTTGAATATTGTCTCCTTTATGACAAAATAATGAGACCGTAGTTCATGTGAGCTGACATTGAACTTTGTGACAGTTTTTGTTTCATGTGGATTGGTCCAGGAATTACAGAGAAATTAGCGATGAACTGCATTTTGACAGATACCATGTTGCGAGCACAAACTTTTCAGCTGCACCTCAATTTTAAACTCCAGTCCCAGTAAAAATATAATTGAAGGGCTCTGGTCAAATGTTTTTGCCATATTCCTCAATATAACAAGAACAACAACAACAACAAATGTGATTAAAATATAACAGTTTGGGTCTATAGCATCATTGTAATGGAAAATAACAAAGTAAAAAGTACCAATTTTAGGTACATTACTTAATAAAACATTTTTTTTTAACCTGGTTTAGTCCTGGTTCAGATCTGGTTTAGACCTGGTTTAATTACACAGCACAATAAAAGGAGACATTTCATACAAAATGGTCTTTTTTTGAGCATTAAACTATGTCGCAACATTGTTACCTTGTCAAAAACACACCCGAAGCAGTAAATCACTGAACTCACATAGTCATTCACTGTATCCATTTCTTACTGGTTGACTTCTTCTATGACTCCACGCTTAGATTTTTACTTCCTGGGTACAATTGCATAAATGTTCAAACTTGAAACTATCCTCCACATTTTTGAAGCCCATAATCCAAAATTGGATCAGTCCAGAGCAGTTCTGTGCTCAAAGTGTATTTGCTAGCCACGATGTCAGATGAAAGAGAAAGTTTACTTGGACTAAATTATTCCCACTGCTGCCTGTGGGAGGCGCTCCAGGCTAAATCCTCACCAGTCCTGGCATTTCAGAGCAGCGGTCTAGTTCTTTACAGAGACATTACTTCAATTTATAAAACGTAAAACATAAATGCTCAGGCCCCCTAAAGAATATTAAGCCTCACAGAATATGTCCACTTTTGCTGGGGGAAGTACGGATCCCTTCCCCAATGTGGTTCTCCTCTCCAGTTTTGTCCCACGTGGTTTTCTTGAGTTTTTCCTTGCCGCGGGGGGAGGGTCTAAGGATGTGAGAAACCCCAGGCTGACATTTCATTGTTTGATGTTTGATATTGACTTGTGTTGTGTTTGTACCGACCTCTGAGATGACTCCTGTGGTGATATTGGGCATTACAAAAACTGATTGATTGATTGACTTTAAAATAAAACATCAACATACTGCACATTCAACTATTTAAATCATTTTTAAAAATCAGTCTGAAAACCTTTTACTTTTTTTTTTATAAAGTACATCTGTGTGGATACTTTTGTACTTTTACTTTAATCTGACAACTTTTGCTTGACTTCATGTTTTTTTTTTTTTTTTTTTTTTTCGCATAAAAAGTTCCACAATGCACCCTAAAGTAAGAAAATTGAGTATGTCTCCAAGCATTGTAATACAATTCATCAGACCGGCTTATTCGAAAATTAATATCATAATTTAAGCGGCTCGTTGAAGCAAACACTTCCTACTTCCTATCACTAGCTTTTATACAACTTTCTTCTTTCTCCTTTGTCTGCCACTCTGCAATGCTTTCTCTTTCTATCGGTAACCACCAGAGTGAATATTAGCGGGTTCCTTGGTGGCTACGCCAGAAACACGCGTATCAAATTATACAGCATAATGCATGGATCAGAGGCATTGATTTTTAATACATCCTCTGCACTACACGATCGCGAGCTTGATAAGATGTACCACTGAGAGATATAATATACAATAAATATAACTGCAGTTATAGGAACAATCAGTGCTTTAAATTATAAGTCATTATACGGCTTTATTTTTCCCTGTACATTGCAATTATTGTTAATATAGGACTGAGAACAATTTATTTACTGTCCTATAAATAGTTGAAATATAATTGTTTTTAACCTACTGTGCATGGATGTTGTTTTCCAATAGGGCAACTATCACAGATCTGCTAATGAAACATTTACTACACATCTGTGTGAACTGGGGGGAACATTGTACTGAGTGATATCCATTTCCCTGTTCATTACTGTATTGCAAGTGTTCCGTCATATAAAAATAAGGCATTTAATGTGTAAAAATGAGTTCCTAATCACACCTCTATAAAAGGGTAGTCGCTGGACCTCACTTTGTTGGAGCCGATACATGTGGAAGAAAAACCAGCAGCATGTTTTAAGCCCAGTACAATAAAGGCTTTTTAGAAAATGTAAATAGAGAATTGTAGTGTGGGAGGAGTGCCTAGGTTCTTTGTTTTTCTCTTAGAGCCAGGTTTAAATTGATGGTTTTATTTTATATACATCAGTTGCAATGATTTCTTCAGAGGGGATTTTGGATCTTGTTAGAATGAGCTAGTGGTTATTAGGGATGCAACATCAAAATGTCACGGTACAATATTTATTACGATATTGTGGAGAGGCTCAATATTGTGATGACATTAAATCCTCCTTATTCTTCTTGTTTTTTGACAGATGCCTGCCCTTCCATGGGCATTTTTTTGTATTATTTTTCGCCTGGTATTATTATTATTATTTTGTTTAATTGCTTCTAAAATACCCCCTCATGGTGCACCATCAAGTGCTTGGACACTTTATTGTCAGAACAAATTGAATTTTTTATCATCTGAATGTTAAGGTTAAGGTGAACTTTATTGTCCCTGTAGGGAAATTTGTCCTCTGCATTTGACCCATCCTTCGATGCCGCTGGGGCAATCTGTCAGGAGCAGTGGGCGACTGCAGTGCAGTGCCCGGGGTCCCATCTCCAGATGTGGAGCCAGGCTCATGGTCAGAATCACCTGGCTGGAGGAATGCTGTAGTAGAGTCATATCAATGAAATCCTCATGATAGAAGCAGAAAAACAACATAAACATTTGGCGAAAATTGAACCTCACCCTTTCCCTATATGTGAATGAAGCATCAATAATGAAGGCTGTGGACATTATAAAGATGTTGTGTGTGTAGACCAGGTCCAGGAGATGTAAAATAAAGGCTGTAGTTACTGTACAGATGTTTATTTTTGACAAAAATCACAAATAAAATGTAGGCGCTCAGTGCACTATTATGATTATTATTCCACTAAAACATCCGTTTGTGTAGGTTCTCAGTCGTACAGGAGTTGTCCATCGTAGGCAAAGATTCTTCAGTCTTCATCTGTACTCTGTAGTTGAAGTGTAGGACGTTTCGATCTTAGTCCAAAGATCGTCATCTTCAGATTCGTCATCAGACTTCTTCTAAGTCTGTTGACTATGCAGGGCCTTTTCCTCCCTGTGGTGGAGCAAATAACAACAGAAATGGATAATTCCACATCAGCTGTCACTAATTTGCAACTTTGTAATATTTTGCTGGGAAGTGTCAACAGACTTAGAACTTAGCCCAGGGTGAGACAATACAGATGTAACGAGCCATATTAAGAATGAATAGGCTAGATGTTCTCCTACTTTTAACACCAAGAGAGGAGGGACTTAGAGCTAACTTAGAGTTAACTCCTTCTGGTTTACTCTTAAGAGACCCACGAGCGTGCTCAAGTCAAGTGCTTTGGACTAAGATCGAAACGTCCTGCACTTCAACTACAGAGTACAGATGAAGACTGAAGAATCTTTGCCTACGATCCACTAAAATATGCTTCTATAAACATAAAAGGCTAAAAACCTGACTTTCTATGTGCCATCTGTGTTTATTCTATATGTCAGTGGAGATAGGAGACAAGGCCACACAAAACGTTAAAGCCTGTTCTCTCTGAAGTAGTTTTTTGTGCACTCTGCCAAATCTGAGTTAATATACGGTTTTGTCTCTTTGGAAATTTCAAACTTCAATTCTTAGCCTGATGTATTGACTTTTGACAATTTTCCTTTTTACAGATTTCTTCACTAATAGATGATTCATTCAGAAAGTAAACAAGATAATCAAAATCCCATCTGAAAAGAAACTTTGCAACTAATATATCAACAAAGTAAAACCATAAATTAAAACCTGACTACACCCATTATCTGGATTTAGTTGGCATAAATATAATACATTTTGGCAATTCTTACGCATTACAATTTAACAATTGATATCTCTCCATTTCAGTTTTTCCGTTTCTCACCCTTAAAAAAAGAGCACCAAAACCTTTTCACTTGGACTGGTCAAGATAATATAATTACATCCGAAGATTACAACAACAACACCAAGCCTACTTAGAAAATCATGTCCCCCTCCGCTCCCCCATACCACGGCGAGAGTCTGACCAGGCTGGGCTTGGAAACGGCCACTGGCTGCTCTGGGATCAGCTCACACGAGTCCAGCGAGCTCAGAGACCCAGTTAGTGACCCACCGCCCTCGTAGGCGTATATCCTTATCCGGTCGTACGGGGGAACATCGGGATCCAGGTCCGCCTCCTCCAGCCGATCCAAGATGAACTGCCGGAACACCTCGTCTTCCGGGCCGATCAGGTGGGATTGCCGTAGGGACATTCGGATACTGGCACGGACCTCCTCTCTTCGTAGCCTCCGGTCTCTGCGTTTGGGGTGTTGGCGTAAAGGTACAGTGGGCTGGCAGAAGTTCACTCGCGCTCCTCGGGCGTGGTCTCCGTAGTATAGCACCTTCTGGGAGACGGTCTCGGGCAGGTCCAGTTCTTTCACCTGAAGTTATAGGAGGCAAAAACAGCATCAATGGAAAACTCAAAAATAGGTCAATAACGCAACTTTTTGACAATAACGTGACAAAAAGTGGTTATTACATTAATTTAAATGCCCTGTGCCTGTTTTTAGGGGTTAGGGTTAAGCTTAGGCCAACAGGTAAGCATAATCATAATAAAAAGGTCTCTTATGTACAATGGGTAAACATTATATAGCTAGTAAGTCAAAATAGAACAAAATCATCACTGTCAGGCAGAGAAAGATGTTTTACAGTGGAGGTGGTTGAGATTGATAAAGTGACATTGCAGGTATTTGTAAAGAGAGGCATTTGCAACTAGTGTAATATTGTTATTTCACATAATAACTAGTGCAGTTGTACAGTCTGACAGCGGTGGGTATGAAGGAGGGCTCCTTCTTGCACTGAGGGTGTCTCAGTCTGTCACTGAAGGGGCTGCTTCATGATGGATGTGAGCTTGGCAAAAATCCTCCTCACCCACCTCCTCCACAGAGTCAGTGGGCCGCCCAGCACAGAGCTGGCCCTCCTGGTCAGTCTCTTCCTGTCCCGCTCTGTGCTGCCCTGAAGACGACCACCATCTCCTTCGTCTTACTGGTGTTCAAGCACAGATGGCTGTTCCCACACCAGTTGGCACAGTCCATCCCGGTACTCAAGCTCGTTCCCTTCAGAGACACAGCTGTCCGTGTTGTATGTGAAATCAACACTGTCGATGGTGAATAGAGAAGGTGAGAGTACGGTCCCCTGGGGCACCCCAGTGCTGCAGATTACCACGTCAGACTCACAGCTGCGTAGACACACGCACTGTGGTCGGTCCTTGACGTCATCAACGGCCCAGGCACCAAGATGTCTGTCCACTCCAGCTTCCCTCACAGCAGCCTGATGTTGTTCAAAGCACTGGACAGAACATGACTCTTACAGCACTCTCGATGGCCTCCAGGTGAGTGAGTGCTCGCTGTAGCAGGTTGATGACATCGTCCTCTACTCCAATCTTGGGCCAGCAGGCAAACTGCAACGGGTCCAGGGTGTGACTCACCACAGAGCAGACGTAGGTGAGCTTCTCCATTTCATAGTTTGATTACAAACTATGAAACAGGGAGCAAGTAAGTTCAGTTGTTAGTTGTGGTCCACACTCATTCTAAATGTTATTAACACATTTGATCATCTCAATTCTCCACAGGAATGACTTTATGTTTTCCAACTTTCATAATAACTGTCAGAAGAGAAAACTAGTAATCATTACTATGGGCATTATCTGGCAATAATAATTAGACACAACATACACAGATCTTTCACATATGCACTGCAATGAGTGCATTGTGAGCACCGTTTGGTTACGCACCTCCATGGCCTCCTGTTGCTTGCGGCGGTGTCTCCTCAGCATCAGCAGCAGCACTGACAGCACTGGCGGCACAGAACAGCGGGCGATCATTAGCGTTAAACACCGGGCCATGAGCCGAGCGCCAAAGAACCACACGGGGTGCCGGATGAAGCCGAGGTAAGCACAATGAAAAGAATATCAACGAGGTAGTTAGGGATGTAATTATCAGGTATCCCTTCCGTGCATATATTAGCAGGAATTAGCTGCGAAAAGGCACGTGTGGATATGTATTTTTATCTACTGCAAGATCACAGATCAGAAGTGAAGGAAACTGTAGACATTTGTATGAAAACTTCTGACATATAGTATAAAGCATATGTAAATAAAAAACATGATGGTCTCTTGGATTTATGTACAGTATATTGGGGGGGAATATCTGAAATATGACACATGGCATGAGTAAGTCCTAGACCAATGGTTCTCAACTAAGACTCAACTAAGGTTATCGTCAGTCTTTATGAAGTTAAAATTCTTGAACTGACAGTGAAAAAAACGTTTTAGGCTTATTTGATGCCATAACAGAGCAGCACAACTGGTATGAAATAAGTATAGTTTTCTTTAGATACCAATTTTTGATGGATGGTGGGTCCTGACACTAGCACAGAGAAAGTGCAAGTGACGATTTATGGTTTCTGATTTATGGTTCTCAGTAATAGGACAGGTATTGAAAAAGTATTGTATAGATCAGTGGTTCTCAACCTGGAGGTATCACTTCAGGGGGTCACCAGATCATAGAGGAGGATTATTATCTATGTAGTTGTGACGTGCCTCGTGAGGCACCTGGTATTGGTATTCTGGGACGTTATGACCAAAAACGGTTGAGAATCACAGATTCGGTAAACAAAGAATTGTTCTAGTACTGGCCTTACCTCTTTTGTCCGATCTCATCTTTGAAGCAAAACAGGATTGGGCCTAGCCTGGTCTTACCATCCCCTCGTACTCATTTCGTACAGAGGGTCTGGCCCTACACAATTGATCTTCGTTTTCAGGTGGGAGGAGTCAACTCCTTTTAAAGTTTGAAACGATTAGATCTGATTTTACCCAATCACTAGCTTGGGCTTAGCTATCCGTATTATCATTTTCTTTTTCATTTGACCTTTGCAGGAAAGTCCAACTGAGTATTTTAGTTTAAGAAATCTTTTTCAGGGGAGTCCTGGCCATAGAGGGGATCCTATTTCTCAGGAATAGATCAAAGTAAATACCATTGCTACAATCCAGGGTGGCATGTTTAAAGTCTAATTGGCCCATTTTAATGTAAAAATACAAATCATTAATTGAAACTAATTTGCCTGAATATACCCATTTGATACAGTATAACAGCAGTGGTTTTAAAGAACCAAATCAACTTTTTTTTGCTGATTAACTGTATAAATGGGTGTCTAATAGTGTTGCCTACATGTCTCCATAATTACTTCGACATTTTAGTGCACATTTGTAGAAATCTAACTTTTGTGCTTAAAACCGTGTGTGTGGCGCCCTCTTGAGGGTAAAATTAT
>OMNZ01024879.1:0-23197 GCA_900303255.1 Lesueurigobius sanzi | reverse complement strand
TTTGAACACTGACTAAATCTTTATCGTTACGAAAGTAAATAGTTTTAACTCAAAGGAAAATTCTAGCTAGCTGGCTGGCTGTCTTACAATACGAGCTACTCAATAGTCACGAAAACATTTATTAACATTACACATGGATATTATTACTTAAGCAAACTTCCAGAGTTATAGGCTACACACCTTTATTTTTTTTTCACCTTATAATTGTTGGTTGAGATTTTAACAAGCTCTTCATTTGAGCAGTAGCCGCAGTAAACTCTTGACACTGCTACGATGAAAATGGAAGGAGGAGGGGCGGGGGAACAATTTGCGTGTGGGAGATGGAAGCTACCAAGTGTGCAGGTGTAAAGGGGTGTACCATAAAAATGTGGTGTGCATTTTGCCATTAAATGGTGGTAAAATATATCACATATCAACTTAGGAAATCTAAAATTAAATGTTTGATAGTTATTGTTTGGACAAAAATTTTGGGGGGGTTAAATTAGTCAGGTTTAAATATTCGAGGGGTTAAACCCCCCTATCCCCCCCGTATTTTACGCCCTTGACTGCAGGTGTGTTGGAAAAAAGATGTCAGAGGTTGTCGTGTTGGCTGCAGTAAGAAGGGCTAAGCTCCGGATGTGTCTGCAGAACATCAGAGAAGAAAAACCCAAGAGGCAGGAGGTGAATGAGCTGGATCAAAGTGCTTTGAACCGGATGTTGTATTGTCCGACGAATATGTGACCGCAGTCAGATGGTTTAATGGGAACAACTGGTCATTTCAGTCATAGGCACACAGTGCTTACTTACTTTTGTAATGTTTAAACAGAAAATGAAAAAGAAAACAACAATGCCAAAAAATGCACCAACAAACACATTTTTAAATACACTGCTCAAAATAATAAAAGGGAACACTAAATCTGCTTGGAGTTACATTGTGTTGTTTAAATGTTCCCTTTATTTTTTTGAGCAGTGTACAGTAACAATACAGGATGCAAAACATCACTAACCTTGAATAGGTAAGAAGAGGTCAGAGCAGAGTGAATCAAGCTTAATTCTTTTTTTCTATAATGTAGGGAAACAAACCTTTGACTGTAATAATAATAATAATAATACATTAGTCTTATGTAGCACATTTCCAGACGCTCAAAGTTGTTATACGATTTCGTGCATTATTCTTTCACTCCATACTCTGTCATGGTAAGTTACTATTGCAGCCACAGCTGACCTGGTGTAGACTGACTGAAGTAAGGCTGTCAATCTGCACCATTGGCCCGTCCACTACCACTCACCTCTCTCACAACTACATTGGCCCAGGCGTCCTGGTCGACCATCCAAATACTGACCAGGCCCTACCCCGCGTAGCTTTCGAGATCTGACTGAATTCGGCATATCAAAAGGCGGTATCCGCGATCTGTAAATATCATTGGCTATATTTGTTGTAATTGATAAAGCGATACCGAAAACATTAAAACGACTGACTTTGTATAAATGTAAAGAGAAGATTATTTAAATAGTGAATCTAAAACTAAAAGTAATTTTTGGATGCGACTATGACTCAAACCTTCATATTGCTTGATAGAGCCATAATATGATAAGGCAGATTTCCAAATGAACATGAATGAAGAAACAAGTTTACTTAATCCAAATGTTTTGTAGACAAGAGAAACATGGACATGCTCTGAGGCAGGTTGCCCTTTATTCAGATGATCAAATAGGGCTAAATCCTTTTTACAATCACACTGGGTGCCTGACAAAGAGACTGCAGAACCCAGAATCAGGCGAGGCAAAGAAACAACTGCCATCTGGGCTTTAGTCATGGTGATGCCAGGGTGCACCGCGGAGGGACCAGAGCGCGGGGTGAGAGGTGCTACCCTGAGGATCACTCTCTGCTGCTGCGCATCTCAGTCATGGCTCAGTCGGGACCATTTTATGCATGGGCTTTAACACAAACCATGAAAGAAAAGTTTGTAGCATGCACACTTCCTGTTTTGTATAATAAAAGGCAGGCAGAGTAGGCTAAACCTTTCATGCTGTAGGTTTATCCCCAACATGTCTGTGAGGCTCGTGGGGCTGTAAAGCTGCTGTACCCAATTTCTATCCATCTTAAACAGACTTCAAACTTCACACAACTCTGATCAGGAGACAATAGATTGACCCACACAAAAAAGCACACAGATATGAGCAGGTATAAGACAAGTGGTTCATTGCACACATCAGAAATGGTGCCTTGTAACAAGAGTAGGCAGGAGAAACATGTTATATTATGTTAATATGATGGATAAGTAGAGAGACAAAGTTAATTTTCTCAAAACCTAAAGCAACTAACAATATTTAGAATTAAGTTAAATGTTTTAAGATAAAGTAGTAAATCGTTAGAGCTGTCATTAGAATGTAAAGGCTAAATTAATGAATTCAATGTATATTTTGACCCACTGCGTGCCATTCACACTGAGGCTAGTTTTCGAGGACAGGGGACAGCAAAGCAGTTAGTTCATACACATACCACCTGCAATCACTCCGACTCAGACCAGGCTCTGCTGCTGGGATTCAGTGGGACTTTTAGTGACTTTCTGTGTGGAAGCAGTTGTGTAGCTATAGGTTTACAGTTGGGATGCAACAATTGTCAATATTAAATTGAACTGTTCATTACGCCCTCTTCAATTCAATATGCAAATGTGTTTGTATATGAATGAAATATATGTGCTGCTAATAGTATTTTAAGACTGTGTGTTCTCACTGAGAGAAGCATGACATACAGCTACCTCTGAGCTTGCCTGTGAGAAACCCTCTTCCTGCTTGATCTGCCTGGAAGGCGGAGACTAGGAACACGTGTGTTAGCTGCTGTTTGTAAAGACAAGACTGAGGCAGGGCCATGGCGAGCGACGAGAGGCACAAGACTGAGAGACCAAAGTTTTTAATCTTGTTCAGCACATTTAATGTATTGAATGAATTCTAAATCGTGACCTTCATAACAAAATATGTATAATATTGTGACTAATATGAATCGTTGCATCCCTGTGTCAATTGTTACTGCCCTCTAAGCAGGAGCTAGAAGAGGTGTCTGAGGTGGCACAACCCCCAATACTATGAATTAAGATGCACTGCATGTTTCACCCCTTTCAGGCTGCAAAGCGATGGCATCTTACCTACCTTGAACAAGATTTTGAAGTTTTAAAATATTGTGTCCGAAGTTGTTAGGGCTCAAGAATAATTGTGCGTTAAAGTATTTTATGCATGACCTAAAGTCAAAAAGTGCCCATGAGGACCAACTCGAGGCAATGTTGAACAATAAAAGCCAGGCCTTTTCTGAAATCTTTCGACACCTCCCACTCTGTCATGACCACTGACAGTCACTTCCTGCCCTCCTCCTTCTCTACCCAAATCTTGAGTAATTTAACCATTACCTACAGTCCAGTAAGATAGCAACAGAGAAGTAGCTGTCAGCATGCCAAAAGTTACCCAATGAGCAACTTCTTCCCATTTTAGTGTATTTAGTCTTGTAAAGATGAGAGTTGAAATGCTGTTAGTGATGCTGCTGGTAGGATGCACAAACCAAAACAAACAATTCCAACCTGCTCCGTGAAGTAAACAATGTACACATAATAGTTGTTTAGATCAGTTGTACAACTCAAACTACAAATCAGCCACTAAACAACATCTCTGGCTTGAAGTAAGCTAATCTGTTCAGTTCTAATTTATGGCACTTCACACATGAGTATTGATCACTACTGTGTTAGGACGACTTTAGGCTAGGTACTGTTAAATGATACCAGTACGGTATAAAAAAAATAATAATGAAGGTACTACCGGTATCGAAACATAAATTGGTACAGAAAAAGGTTTTACTTTAGGAAGTAAATTTCTCTGCCTGGTGCACTAAAGAAAGTGACTTAGGTGTTTCAGCTCAAATAAAATGATAAAAAAAATACCAAATAAACAGTGTTTTATTGAATAAATGGTCACATGTATTTAGCACTTTTCTACCTGCTTTAGGCGCTCAAAGCGCTTTACATGAAGGAGCCACTCACCCATTCACACTCTCATTCATACACCAGTGTACGCAGACACTGGGGGCAAGGTGGGTGAAGTGTCTTGCTCAAGGACACTACGACAGTGTGCACCTGCGGGAATCAAACTAAATGACCATTGTTCTTTTTTATGGATCTACACAAAACAAAAATTCAAGCACGAGTATAAATGGCTTGATTTAGTCTTGTTTAGAGCAGTTTTGACTCGATTAGCCATATTTACTACGGTCATCTACATTATTTGGCTTATGTCATGACCATTTTTTCTGATTCTAAGGTAATCTTGCTTGAATTAAGAAAATAAAACAACCAAAAGAACAAGACCAATTTTCTTACCCCAGGAAATAAATAGAAATCTAATGAAATGAGTCAAAACACCTTAGAACAAGTGGTGAGCGACTAAATCTTAACTCGGAGTCGTCAACAGCTCAAATTTAGATAAAAGAGATGAATTTGGGTCATTTAAACTTATCTAGATATTTATGTATATTCTAGATATTATGTATTTTGTGTAGATGACAGATAATTTAGTATAGGTATAGGTTCAGGAGGAATTGGTATCGTAAAACAAATATTGTTAAAGTACTGTGGACCTGTGGACTGGTTTTGTTTCCCAAATGTCCCTACTTTTTTCTGCCAAAACAAGACCGTGGCCATGAAAGCCACACAAAATTGCAGAGGAAAGAGTAGATCAATATCACAAGAGAAGTCGGCCAGGAGAGAGAGTTGTATCCAAATGTATCCAGTGCCTGCCAGTGACACCAGTGACACATGTTTAGACACAAAATATCCATTGGCTGCTGCTGCGCTATTAAAAAGTTGAAATAAACACGTTTTACCTGTTAGACAGACTAATCAAGTAGCCAACCGACTTAGTCTAATTGTAAAAGTGGCTCAACTTCCACAGAGAAGTGGGTGCTACTACAGGATCCCCCATCTGTCTTGCACGTCGCACAACAACAAAGCGATGGCTGCGAGTGTGTGTGACCCGAGGGGGTGGGGATTCAGCGATGGAGACTGTTGATACGTGATGTTGTGCTGACTATACCAATCGTGCCTGCCTGCCCGGTGTGATCGATTGAATAAGGCACCAACTTGGGACGTGCTCTGAGAAAGAGTTGCAAAAATAGTTACAGAGAAGGAGAAGTGCACTTCATATCAAATAACATAAAAGGTTAAATAGACATGGTTTCATGTATCCGCTGGAGATATTATAGTCCGATAGTAAGATTTTGCATAATAGACCGCAAATGATCAAAACAAACTAAAAATTGGGTATTTTTCTTTCTTTTTTTTTCTTCTTTTTTTTAACAAAATTGGGACTGGACGAGCAAACAATACCCAAACAGCATCTGCGTCCCCAGGCCAGATGGCTTACACCGCAAGACAATAACTAGCTACCACCACTTTACGCCATGAACTTAACTTTATTTTACTGTAACATTACCCAAAACAAGCAACAACACAATGGCACAACGCGCATGGGCCAATAATAATACGCACTAAAGCAAGATCTGACTGCGAAACAGAGAACTACGACCTTTGTAGATAAGTTAGCTCAGAACAATAACTTTGTACAGAACAGTAACAGTAGTTTGGAAACTACCACACAGCACTAGTCATTCAGCGAGCGGCTATTTCTTCGATGAAAACAAACGAGCACCCACCAAGCACATGGTTTTACGTCGAGCTATATTTTACAAACAACCAGAGAACAACCTGGTTTAAAGCGCCATCATATGTTTCTCACGAGCATTTTGATTTGATGGGACTGTAAGGCAATCCATTATACACTGTTCGGATTCAAGTTATCCGAACACAACAAGAGAACACATACTGGCCTAACCTAACTGAGCTAACCAGGTGGCTAGTTACCTAACAGGATTGCCTTAACTAACCATTTTAAAAGACGGGAAGTTCAGGCAACACTGCTAAGCTAGTTATACAACGCACTCGGGTAAAACAAAAGTAGATTACGGGGAAAAAGCTGACACAAACAACTTTTCATTTCTGTTGTTTCTGCCACTTTTGTCTACACATTTAAACACACTTGTCATTTACCTCTATTTCAAAGTCTGGGAGGTTGAAGGCTGTCCTGAACAGCGAGCAGAAGTGGGCTATGGCGGGGACTTCCCACCAAGACTGGATCTCTTCCACAGAAATTGTACATCCCTGTGACATTTTCGGTCCGAAGAAATGCCCTGGCGTTTATTCTTCACATCAGAAAGTAGTTCCTTTAGCGTCCTTCTCTCTGTATGTGGTTTTAATAAGGTTTAACAACACAACAAAAGTTGCTTCTTCCGTCCTCTATGAGCCGTTGCCATTGCGACCCGTATAGTGCTACAATCTGTTTCGATCAGTCTCAGGCTGAGCCACGGGCTGAGCAGATGGGCAGGGCCGTACCATTGCACGACAACCGGGGGTGCTACTCATGTATAATAGTTTCACTTTTTCGATCACTTCTAATACAAGTACATGTAATAACAAAAACAATATTAAATTCTGATTGTTTGCATATGCTAGTGTTATATAAAAGATACATTTAAACAAGCAGACCCCGGTTCAACGGGGTAATAATTACTGTAAATACTGTAATTTTAATAAATACATAAAAAGTTAAATTGACGGCTATTTTATTGAGAAAAAGTCCACATATGTTTCTAGGCATAGACCAACAAACGCACGCTATTTAGATTGGATAGGCTACAAATTGTAGCCCAAGTGATAACAAGCGATAAATAACACTATAGCTCCCCCACTGGGTGGAAGTGGTGCACAGAAACCTTCAAAATAACATTCAACAGGTGCATTCAGCAGGTACAGCTGAAAACACATGGGCCAAGGTATATAGTTTGTATATCTCACAATAGGTTTGCAGGTCAGGGTTAAAAACAAACAAAAAAAGCTCACATCTTTTCCTCACCGGTTATTAAAAAGTAGTAGCGTAGACAGCAGCAAGTATAAGACTTGGCCAAAAGGTGGCGCAAGAATACAATTAGCTGCCCTACATGAATACCATCAACCTGAACTACTTGTTACTATAGTCACAACTTGTGAGCTATGTAATAAGCTCACAAGCTGGAGTACATACATCTGTGGCAGTGTTTATTAAGAGACCATTTTTACAATGTTTTACAGGAACATTTGAAAGTTAGTACTTTAATAATTTAAAGTGTCTGTAATTTTATTAAAGTGAAGAATAAAATTACAAGCAACGATTCAAACTACCAAACTTAAAATTATATTTTGCCAAACCTTTTCAGTAAAAACAAGAAACTTGGGAAAATTCTGAAAACAACTGAACCTTTTACACATTTTTAAGTCATCACACATTTGTTTCAGGCTGTAAATGTGTAAATCTCAGTCAGTTGGAAGCCCTAATATTGTGATGGTGATAATACTAAGACAATACAACAACACTACTACAATACTACAGTCACTCTTGTTGCAAAGAAATCTATGCACCAATCAATATTTTAACAGAGGTCAGCGAGAGGTGCACATGCTCAGAATGGTCAGATTTTCACTCCCATAAATGAAAAGAGTTGTATACATAAGTGTATCAGCTTGAGGGTAGCTATTATGTAATAACAAAAAGAGGACCCGTTAGGGAATGCTGTAGGGAATGCTGTGATTTTGAGTGTGGTGTGAAAATATTTTGTGAAATACACACTGCTGCACTGTGTGATGGTGGTGTTGCATGAGATTTGGCAGCACAACCACAGGCATAAGTTTGTGTCGAGTTGAGTTAGTGCAAAGCGTTGCTGCTCGGACTGTGTCACACTGGGAATCACCACGAGAGGGAGGGATTTAGGTAGTGGGGACAATGCTGCTGTTTGTGCAACGGCCCCTGAGTGGCGGCTGGTTCTCTCCGATCCCTCTCGCTTGACTACCATTACTCCACACATTGTTGAAGTGAAAGCAAAGTGGACGGCTTGATCCTGCCTGTGGGATGCAGTGAGAGGTGAGACTCTATTTCCCACTGTGATATTTTATTGAATGGACAAAATTAGGTATTTTACTGCCTGTCATGAAGTAATGCTGTAGCGGAGTTGACTAGGAGAAGCAGAGACCTAGGAGCTAGAGGCTGGCTTTGGGGTGTTCTCTCATCTGTGATTTGGCAGGGTTTTCAATGCCTGTGAATAGAGCAAGCTGAAAGAAAGTTTCCCAGAAAGAGGCTCACAAAAAGGCAAGGGTACCAAGACCAGAAGAGTAAGATACAAAACTACATTATTCTATCTTAAACAAACAAATAAATAAAACTAATTTTGGTCTATAAGAAGCCAAAACAGGCCAGGGTAAAAAGATAATAGATAATGATATAGGAATAGGATGCTGAGAAGAAATGGAAAGTATGTAAATAAGAATAAAAACATAGCCAGAAAGATGAATATTAGTTCCACGTTCATAAATCATCATCTTCATTAGCTTGTCAAATAATGCAAAGCAGAGATGTCCTGAATGTAGAAACATATTGGAAAGTGCTTCATTGTTTGTTTCGCCTTCCTTGCCAGAACAAATACTCTTATCCCGTTTAGCTAGCAGATTAGAGGAACTCAAGATGTTCAGTCTCCGCATGGTAGTGATCCATGTTAAATGCAATTTTCTACATTAAATAGATTTAGTTTTGAACATACATGTATACTACTATACCATCAAACTAACCATCTACAATATGTGTAGCAGCCAATTATAGAACTAAGGCTGTGCTCTCCTCAATGCTTTTTGTTGTTACAGATTTTGGGAGAAGGATTGCAAGTCAACTACTCAATATTTCAAGCCCCACATAGAATAGTAGCATCCAGCAGGGCTCTGACAAAGGTGGTTGTGGTGGGGAGCGGTGGGCCTTAGAGCCCACACATAGGCAGTATGACGGACAAGAAAATAAGGTGTGTGACACTTGTTGTTATTTGGGATGAAAGGGCAAATGGACAGCATTTTTGTTCTAATCTGTCCCGTTTTGTGTCTGTGTGATTGGAATGTGCCCCTTTCTTTTCATTTGTGAACATGAATGAATCCTTTTTTTCTATGGCTTCTGCCTGTATAAACGTATAAATGGTCTGTGCATGCGTGTGTCTATGTTGATCCTGTTTGCAGCCTCCCCGCTAAGCTGATTAATGGAGGCGTGGCTGGCCTGGTCGGTGTGACATGTGTATTTCCTATTGACTTGGCTAAGACCCGCCTCCAGAACCAGCAGGGTGTCCAGGTCTACACAGGAATGTGAGTGGGACCCTCTCCCAATTCATAATTTATCAGTACTATTAGACGATTCACCATGTCTTCTGCACACAAAGCCATTCTTTATACAGTATAGCCTACTCTACAAGTATTCAAATAAAGATGGACAATATCTTAATAAATTGTTATGGTTTTACAACTAAACACAGACAGCTACAAGCTAGACTCCGATTTAACTCAATTAGATAAATAGGGTGAACTAAACAGACATGAATTTGACTTTTTATGCCTGGGTGTGGCAACAAAGTTATTTTCAGGATGTGAGGTTTCCACTGTGACTCAATGTAGCCGACTTGGAAAACAGCTGCTTTAATTCAAAACAATCCAGAAAATAATTTTCCAAACAATGTCTTGTGGTAAGAATCTTGTATGAGAAATGGGAAAGTGTTGGATAAATAATGACAATCATTTTTCATTTTTTGTAGGTTAGACTGTCTTGCAAAGACGATACGCTCAGAAGGCTATTTTGGATGCTATAGAGGTATAATTTAGGTTTCTAATCCCTGTGCCAAACAACTCTTTACTATTAGTAATTAGTCTGCCTACGCTGTTGTTTCCCCTTCTAATCCCCCAATCTCTTTATCATAACAACCTGCGTTAAATGCTATTAGCTCACATGGTCTAATTATACTGCAATAGAATTGACTGTCTTGTGTTTGATGAGGCATTTTCTCTAATTTAGGTGCAGCAGTAAACCTCACTCTAGTAACACCAGAAAAGGCCATAAAATTGGCAGCCAATGATGTCTTCAGGCAAAAGCTCTCAAATAATGGGTAACTATTGGTTTTTCTTCTTTTTCTCTTCATAAATATGAATATACTGTAGAAAAATGTGCAACAAACAAAGAAAAATCAAATTCAGCCACTAGTACATTTACCACTACCATTTATTATTTATATTCCAGACATTTACCTCTGTGGGGAGAAGTCCTAGCAGGCTGTGGGGCTGGGACATGTCAAGTTGTGGTGACGACTCCAATGGAAATGCTCAAAATACAGCTGCAGGATGCAGGCAGGATAGGTAGGTTAAAATCACACTCTTCAATCTTTTCATAAGATAACAAGTTTCTGACTTTTTATAATGTTGTTCCAACCTGAATCACAGCTGCTCAGAGGCCGGCTCAGGCACCTGCTCAGGCTGCCACTGCTCCGGCTTCATCACTTGTGGCCCCGTCCTCATCACACCAGGGCCCTCCTCAGAGGCCCTCTGCCACTGGCCTCACACAGCAGCTGCTGAAGACTCATGGACTAGCTGGTCTCTACAGAGGAGCAGGGGCCACATTAATGAGGTTATACACTTTACAACACTTCATGCACAATTGTTTTCAAATATTTATATGCATTCACTGTAATCCTGACCTCACAAAACCAGCCATGAGTGTCTGAATTGCTTTTGTTACGCAACATTGTTGTTTGCTGACACATTGACAAAAGACTAATCGATATTTCTGCATTCATGAACACACTGTGGAAGCTAAATATCTGTTGATAGTTACAAATCACATTCAAAACACTTAAATACAGTTTAACCAAATGATTGTTATTATTTTAGGGATGTGCCATTCTCAATGATCTACTTCCCACTGTTTGCCAATCTGAATGCTCTTGGCCGAGGGAGCCACAGTGACATGCAAGGACGAGCACCCTTCTGGCAGTCCTTTGCGGCGGGCTGCATGGCAGGTTCCATCGCTGCTGTAGCTGTTACACCACTAGATGGTGAGTACAAATTAGAATGGGAAAAATACAATATTTTACCATAATTAGAATGAATGTCTTTTTTTTGTTTGTTTTTTTTACACCAGTCATAAAAACTAGAATTCAAACCTTACAAAAGGGAGAAGGGGAGGACACTTACAGAGGAATAATCGACTGCACAAGGTACAAATGCACATTTATTTATTCTATATATTCAGCTGTCAGACAAGTCATAACCTCATTACACCTACCCCCTTTGTACACTGCTCCAGGCGCATCATGAAGAGAGAGGGTGCTTCAGCCTTCCTGAAAGGAGCAACATGTCGAGCTCTAGTCATCGCTCCACTTTTTGGCATTGCACAGGGTGTATACTTCCTTGGTGTAGGAGAAGCGTTCCTAGGGGTGCTGGGATAGACCTGCTGGAAGGGTGGCAGTATATTGCACGTTTGCTCTGCCTTGAAGTCATACAGACAATATTAGCACAAGGACAAAACTCTCTAACCAAATAAAGAATGTGATACAAGAAGAACAAAAAATGGACAAGAGCTTTTACATGTATCACAATCTTCATAGCTGGAATGCATGTAGGTCAAACAGAGTTCTTGTGTACAAAGAGTATGACTTTTTCATACGTTTAAACTTGTTAACAAAATGCCTATCAGTTGAACATTTATGTGGCCATGTCAAACTAGTTGCATATGTGCAACGTTTTGTAAATAGTTGTAATATTTGCATAACCTTGCTTTTCATATTGCATTGCAAGGACCTGTGTGGATACTTGATTCAGTATAAAATAATCTAACATCCTGCCTCCCTGTTATGCACTCCTCCCACTCCATCCGTGAGTTGTAATCTTAGATTCCCTCTTTCCTCTGGATTGGGAAGTGCTGTCTGCCGGTGTCTCTAAGGTCATATGTTAATCTGACAGTAATGCTTTAATCCCAGTATTAGTGTACAATATACTCTAACACAGCTCACTTCCTGCCCAGGGACCACATGGCACACTGTTGGAACGCCAACCTCAAAAAGCCAAGGTAATTTAAAATTGTGAAAAGATTGGAAGAAACCAGAGGCTATACAGCTTAATTTAAATTATACTTAAATTAACCAGCTACAAATATGATTTACAGGAGCGTACACTTTTTGTGATCATTTTGTTTTTTTAATTTTATTTTTCCTTAGCAGGAATAATGCATGAAACATAACTATAGTGTGCAGCCAGTGCATATTTTTTTTCTTCCGTTTACATCTTGCCTACAACAGCAGCAACATGGATTCTTGTGAAATAGTATTGGGCATTTCTTCATCAAACTAATAAGACAAACAATATTGCTTATGTTGCACCTTTAAGGACTCTGAGGCTCCTTGCTCTGCAAACCATTTGCCATTATCAAAGCCCATTGTGGCACTACTTTTTCTTTCTTTTTTTTTTTAATATACATAGTATTGTTCAATTTGGATACCATGTACTCTGTATTTGCTGAGCTAATAAGACTCTGAAAACTGTAACAAACAAACAAACAAACAAACAAGCAAACAACAAAAAACAGTAAATAAAATACTCAAAATATGTCTTTGTCTAATGGTCATTTATTAAATAGCTTACTTTGGCTTTTGTCTGCTAACATTAGTCAACCTGTAGACTATTGACCTGGACCAAGAGCATTTCATTTTTTCCCATTTCTATACAAAAGCAAAAAAGCAATTCTAAATTTTTAAATAGTAAGTGTGAGCTCTTGTTTTAAATGATTGTAACAACACAATAAAAATAAAATTAAAATAATGCACCATTTTCTCACTGATAATACACTCCAGAGTCTTGATCGTCTGCAGCCACCCTCCATTCAAATCCTCCATTAATCCATGAACTTCCGATTGGGGTTGGCACCAAACAAGGCCACTCGGATTTCAGGTATCATCTAAAAAGGAGAAAGAGAAATAAACACAAAAACACAATTTACCCAGACAATTCCGTATTTCTTTAAACATTAATATGAACCAGATGTGTTAAATATGTTATATATTATTACTAGATACTGTGCCATGAAGTAATCTTTAAAAAAAAATAATACTATGGACATGCTTTAGGAACTCTAGTTAAGTAAATTATATAGATCAACAGAGAGTACTGATAGAGGCTATGTCTGGCAGGACAGGTAATACACTACGATGCACAATCTTACAATGACTGACAATACAATTGCACCATCTACAGGCAAACATGGGGAAATTCTTTGTAGGCTAAAAACGTACCTGGTGTGTTATAAGTTCGAGTCTTTTTTCTAATGTATTGGTGACCTTTATCTTCCCATTATCATTGTATAGTTCAACTCCCCCACAGCTACAATGAAACCAAAGTAAAATATTAGGCAATATAGTTACATTTGATACAACATAGCAACATTTGAAAAAACACAAGAATAATTAGGTTTCCACTAGAGCTAAAAGTTCTAATTCTTACACATTTGAAGGAAGAAAGCGTTGCGGATCAATCTTCACTACCAAGTTCATTTTCACTGATTCTTTGTATATCGGAATAACTTTGTTGACTGCAGCCTGATAGGGAACATTTAGAAAGCAATTAAATGATACTGTACGGTTCACAAGGATAAAAATATCTTGTACCTGAACCATGTCAACATCCTGTTGCCGACAGCGAACAGTCACTTTAAGTTCTAGAAGTTGGTAGAATCCCTTGAAAGACACCAGGAATTTAGACCATATGGTCTTAACCATCAAAGTACTGTACATTCAACTAAACATAGATACTAATAACAAATACAATATTTCTTGTTGAACCTGGAGCAGAAGGCCTTGCAGAAGTACAGAGTAGTTATCAGGATCCTTGGCAATGTCTGCAAGTCTTTGTTGGGCTTCTTTCATCAACTCCTAAAAATGTTATATTTCAGTAAATTGCTGTGTTTATTTCTTTATAATATTAAATATTTAAAAAATGTCAATACCAAGATCATGTCTTCACGGGCCTTCAGAACTTTAAGCCTGGCTTGGTTTAGCAGATGGGACATCTGACTATTGGGGAATGGAACAAAAATTAATAGAAATGTAATCAAATTTCTCAATTATCAGGTCTACTAGCCTTCTGTGGCATCACCAGCACCTGGTTTGGAGTATGGAGGAGTACAATGAAAGTTTTTTTTGTTGTTAAATTATACCAAAGGTTTGTTTGAGGTTTAATCGTGTCTTTGTTCATGAATCATCATTGTAAAAGATGTATTTCTTTGAAATTAAATTATACAATTATAAATATACAATTATAAAAATGTATTAAAAATAAAAACTAAAATAATGAATCAAAAATCGAGATCAATCAGGAAAACTGAAGGGGGAGATTGTATTTCGCTTTTCACATGGCACAACTCACCCAAAGCACTTCACACAAGGTAAGGGGATTTTTGGGGGATGGGTGATGGTAAACTACTACATATGCAGCCACTAGGCTGTATCCATAGACCGTAAATAAAGATGAAATATTATACACTCAATGGCTGTATCATTCAAGTCATGTTATCCTGACCATGACTTAGGTGAGTTCATTGAAAACAGATTTCAAGTGTTGCTTTCCTACAATTGTGTTGTGTCCAAATATGTGACCAAATCACTCATTTGCAATGCTACAAGTCACTGCTCATTGCTCCCATTGTTTCAAAGTACAACTTGCATGATTATGACATGGGAGCAAGAAACTCACATTTTCTTATGCTGTTCAATATGTTTTTCTTTCTTCTCATAGTATTCCATTATCTTGACTCTCTGTGTCTGCACAAGACGCCCTTTCTCTATGTTGAACTCTTCCTCAGCCTGTAAACAACATGGGAATGACAAGACACATTAGCAGTCACTTATGTAGAAATCACAAGACTCTGTGACAGCTTAAGTTACCTTAGCATCAATTTCTTCCACTTTTTCTGTAGCTTCTTGTTCAATGAAAGCCATCATGTGCTTGATCTGTCACAATACAAATTAAAGATATAGTTCAACAATGCTAGTACAAATTCACCCAAAAGTGAAGTTGGCCACATAAACAAGGAGGGGATAATATGCTACTAATAATACTTAATAAACAGGCCATCCAGTAATATGGTGGTTATAGCAGAGTTAGCAAAGTTGGGAAATTGGGGTGGGCTGCAATTAAACTGTCAGTTTTGCTGCTAATGTTACCTGTTTCTGGACGTCTGCGTCTGTGAGCGCCATTTCTGTGGTAAAATGTGTCTATCTTCTCAATTTGAACACAAAATGCTGTGATCTTCTGTCGTCGGACGAACTTCTCTGACAGTGTAGGGAAACAGAAGGAAAAACACAGTTGCCCAAACACGCTTCTATCTGCCGTCTATCTGCCTAACATTCACAAGCAACACTGTTTACACCCTTTCAAAGTAAACCTACTGCAGTAGCCTACAGCGTCATTTCTCTTGTTTTAAATGACGTTATCTGATAATATTGTTCACATATTATCAGACAGTTTTTCAACGTAGCTACTTTAAGAAGCACAGCATGTAAAAACATACCAGGATGTGGCTCTTTTATTGTGAAGGAACAACCCGGAAAGCCAGTTCTGCGTCCTTTCTCCACTGCTCTAGCTTAGAGCACACCGTGTACTTCTCTTTTGGTGGTGTTTCCAGTGGTGGTCTGTAGCTACAGTGGTAGGGTATTGTGTTATAGAATAACTTCTGATTACTCATTTGTGTACACCTTATTGCCTTTGCACAAGGACGGTAAGAGCAGACTCAAACTGAACTGAATTAGCTTGTACTTCATGGGGTTACCTTTGTAAAATAGCATATGACCGACAAATTCCATGTGGGGAAGCTAAAGGGCGTCCGGTGGCATGATTACTGTCATGGCTTGTCATAGAGGTCATTTGTTCAGTTTTTAACCATAAGAAGAAATAGATTGTTGAATTACTATTTGTATGCAAATTGTTGGGATGCCCATCAAAGCCACATTGTAGTGTAGCCTAGAGGCTGATAAGTGATCGATAATAATGCTATTACATGTTATGCATTTAGAGAGTATAGGACACAATAACTATGGCAGATTTATACTGCTTATGAGTTTAGGTCATGATACAGCTCATAAGGTAGATTAAATTCCAGTGGCAACCACAAAGGGTTACACGCCCACCTTTTCTCCACGTGGCTACAATAGGCTATTTAATCTCTAAACTCAGTTATCTTTAGTAATATTTTTTCACATTGTGTGTGCAAATGCCTGCTTGGGACATTTGGTTTAGTTACAAAACTCTCAGCATTTATTTTGCCTTGTGCAATAGCTTTCACAAAAGAGGACTTGCAAAAATGAATTCTTCTTTTGCCCCACAGGTTTGACGTCCAGTTTGAGCTATTTAAACATATGTGCCTGGGAGCATAAAGTGTCTGTTCAATGGCTACTTCTGGCTCCACCTCCACTGGGACGTCTGTGTCTGAGGGGTTCTATTATGAAACCAAATACATTGTGCTCAGCTACCTGCAACTACCCCCTGCCAGGTTACATGCTCAGCTCCGTGCTGAAGGTGAGAGGACAGGCTCTGAAACAGTCATGTGTATGCATATTTGACATTATACAAACCTATTTGAGATGGTAAGCAAGTTGCCACTTGTGTACATACTGCATTCCATCACAGTAAATATAATTCTGGCATATACAAAAATAATAATGTGTATGCACAATTGAAGTGTGTCTTAACAGCTTTAAAGCAACAACTATGTATTACCTAATAATGACCTTGTGGCTTGTGACTACTCAGTAATAACATTTGTTTCGCATTTGCAATACTAAAAACATTGGTGACTTTAATAACTGTTTGGGTGTGACATTATCCCTGGAAGTTATGACAACAAAAAGTAAATGGAACATATTTCCCTTTTATTGAGGTGTAAAAGGGGTGGAGATGTCAGATGAGTAGCTGATCCCTGCTTTTCGCTTGACCAAGTCCAATTTCTGACAGGCTGTCATGTGTAATCACCATCGGATTACTCACGAGTCAATGGACCAAAGTGAAATAGTTGGCTAGCTAGTTGTCTGGCTAAATGCTGAAGCAGCAACAATACCGCCCTTAGGGGTGGATGTGTGAGCTGGCGGCACGGAATAAAAAAACACACGGTTCCAGGGATCAGTATTGCAATGTTATGAAACAGAATTAAAAAAAATATATACAGTATATAGTATGATTATCTGAATCAAAATGCTACTCGATTCATGATGCAGTAAATAATGGCTAAATTGCACCTGGAAATTCATACAAGGATGTTATTTATTTTGCAGGAGATGGCCAAAGGGAGAGACAGAGAACAGATGAGATTAAAGAACAGATAGAAGAAGAGTTGAAAAAACTTGAAGATGAGATTGCTGTATGTAAGTATGCATACTTTAAAACATGCTGCATTGGATGCGTAGCAGCTAGTGCTCCCGCCTCTGGACACAAAGGTCCTGGGTTTGATTCCCTGACTGAGAGGAGTGGTAGGCCTTTCTGTGTGGACTAAAAATGTATGATTATAACCCCCCTGACGATGAGATCCTGAATTAAATAGAAGAATAGAATAGATTTTTGCTATGAATTCAATTGAATCAAAATTGAAGTTATCTCAAACCCTTGCTGTGGGGCAAGGGGAATACGGTGGGGGGTGGAAGCGCAGGGAAGGGAGTCCAGCTTCTTGATAGCCTGGTGGATAAAACTATTCTTTCAGTCGTCTAGACCTGGTCCGTAGATTCTGCAGTCTCCTCCCTGAAGGCATAACCCTGAAGAGACTGTGTGATGGGTGTGTAGGGTCACTGGCGATTCTGAAGGCTTTGTGGGTGAGACGGATGGAGTACATGTCCTGAATGGAAGGGAGAGGGGCCCCAATGATCTTCTGAGCTGCTCTCACTCCTGCGGCAGAATGCAATACTGGCACTGTACTGTATTGAAGCAGCTGGTCAGGATGCTTTCTAGTCTCTCTGTAGAAGGTGCACATGATGGGGGCCGGGACTCTGGCTCTTGTCACTTTGTGGTCAAAAACTAACCCTAATATAATAAGTAACTAATTACAAATGATTTGATGTTATTCTGTTTGTACAGCTTCCTCCAGCTCAGGTTTTGACCATCACACATCGTTAGTCTTTAATCCTACAAATCCAGAGAGTTCTGTTGAAGACTGTTTGGCTGTACTTGGAGATCAAGTAGTCAATGAGCTGGATACGCATTTGGCAACTGCTGTGGACACACTTCTCACAGGGTTGGTTCATTCAGTTTTTATTGTTTTTTTACATAATGTAATTCTATTTACTAAACCTTGAACTAATATTAATGCTACTCAGAAGATGTCAATTTAGGGCATCAGTTAACACACAAGAAGATCCTGGTTTTAATTTCCAGGACCTTTCTGTGTGAAGTTTGCCAGTTCTCTGCGCACCTGCGTAGGTTTCCTCTGGGTGCTCTAGGTTTCCCCAACCTCTGAATTAGCCTATACAATCTGGCGGGGCGCAACAACCAAATATACAAAATAGTTGGAGATATAAAATCAACATGTTTATGAATATGGTTTTGAATATATTTTATATATAATATTTGTAATTGTTTAGGCATCTTGACTATGACACCTTCAGAGAAACGATTTTTGATCTTTCTGAGCACACCCAGGGAGGCTGGAATAAGGTATGCAAAGCATTTTTGCAGCTTTGATATTAGGAAATGTGCTTTTGTAACATTAGTTATGGGGGTCTGTTTCATTACGATTTCTTCCTTCTCCAGGTTCTTGTGCCTTTAGTGCTACTTCAAGCTTTACAAGCTAAAGGCCAGTCCGTGTCAAGTTTGCTGTCACTTGGTATGCATTTCCTCGAGGAAAATAAGGCTGAATACATCATCCAGCAAGGGGGATGGGTGAGTTTCCTGCATGCAGTTTGGGGAATATGTCGTGCAAAAGGAAATCTCAAACACTATTTAATGTGTTTAGTGCAGAACTTCAAAAGGCCACTGGGGGGCGACAGTGTTATCAGTTCATAATTATTGGAAGGGATGGTGCTAGATAGTCGGCTCGGGAGGGACCCTATGATTTTGGATATTATTAGGTCAGGGGTGCCCAAAGCTTTTTCCATGAAGGGCCAAAATAGGCATTGAAAGATCAAATGCAAACAGATCTACGATTTATTATTCTTTAGTTACTGTGCTATTGTGTCGGACATGCTGCTTTGGTGTCTTTAGTAACCACTGACAATATATTCAGTCACAAATGAATCAAAAGAGACACTTCTTACAAATCTAAGGACCATTTCGAGGGCCAAATGAAACCCTTTCCTGTGGGCCCCACTTTGGGCACCTCTGTATTAGATCTATAAGTTGGTTTGTCTGAAATTATACTTAACCCTATCCCTTTTCCTAACCTTTATTTGTGTCATGACGCAGCAGACCGTTCCTCCTGAGCCGACTACCTAGCATTAGCCTATATGAAGGTAAATGTAAATATTAGATGATTGGTAAATGATTATGCTTTCATTTACAATCTCAACAGCTATATGTATGTGAGTGAAGATTGCTATAAGCCAAATTGTTGAGTATGACTATAATGTTTCACAAGATACATTTTTATTCACCATTATGTCATAGGGCTTGAGCAGATGACATGGCTGGATTAGCGTATGAGGAGGAGGAGGAGCAGGGGCAGGGTTAGCACACTGGAGAGTGGCTACAGAGGCGAGGGAGGGCTCAGGACTAAGAGATGAGGGAGTAACCGCAAGGGCACGTGAGCCAGAAGTGAAATCTCCATTAGTTTGACAGCTGGCTGCGCGCACCCTCACATCAGTCAAACGGAGGTGCTTCTCACTGCTTCTGTTGTTGAAACGCTCAGGTATTTACCATTTATGCATTAATTTAAAATGTAGGCCATTTAGCTTTTAATCCATGAAGTGCTTTGGTGACTACTTTGCATTTGTGCATTCAACACAATATTGAAGCATGTATGACAAAACAGGCATTCAGTCTGGGTACAGGCTGGACATTTCTTCAAATTCTGGCAGCAAAATTATTATTCGTTTGTTATAGATTAGTGCAATACAGTAAGGATTGTGAACGTATTAACGGCATGTACACTTGACTAGACAGGAACAAAAGCTATGTCCCAAATAGCCAAGGGCAAGTGGGTGAAAGACAGTGGGGGGTTCTGCACAGCAACCGGCCGACATAGTTTTGAGTTTATGTGCTTGTGTAAATTCTCTAATCAAACCACTCAACATACTTATGACCATGTTTTTTCCCAGATAAACAATGTTAATTCAGAGGTAACTGTTGTGTTGTGCAGTAACTTAATGAGCATTCAAATATTTCACAATTTAGTCTTTGTGTTTCATGGAACCGTTATTACCAGCCGTTAGCTGAACGGACACGAGTCTGACATGAATTTAAACTATTTGTAAAGATAAAGGACCATAACGAGTGTCTTCTGTCTTGTATACTGATGGGAAAATAGGACCAGTTAGGACCAGTGGATAGTATGTTGTTTGGTTTGCAGGCTTAAGTAACTCTTGACTGAAAACTGTATGATATTTAGCATATTATTTGCACTGATATTGGAGGGACAAAGGGCTTGAAGTACTGAGTCAGGGCAAATCACACTGCACCATGTACTGTGTCAACACTAGCCTCATATTATGTAATCCTTCTCTTGTCTGTGCCGTGATGAAATGTGCACGTCATAGTGCCCTTGACTTTGGACACAAAAACAAAATGGTAATGGCAAAATGTCAGTTAAAATCTTAAATGCAACCAACTATTCTGTAAAACAGAGATTTGAGTGTATAAACACCAAACAGCACCAGTCCATACTGGCTGAGCTGTAACATAATGTCTATTAGTCCTGACTCTCATCAACATCTCTACACTGCAGGCAGAGACATTATGAAATATTTAGTTTAAGAACATGTTCAGAGTATTTGCATTATGGATTATTACAATATTTTGACACTCCTTCACCTGCATACACAAAAAAGCAGAAGAAACTACACAGACTTTGCTTTGTTTCATTGCTGTCAACATTAAGAAATTACTTTCGTTTAACACTAATCTTGATCTTTAATCATACTAAACTCTTGTCAAGGTATTTTCAGAGAATAGGTAGTATTTTTACAATACAAATATCTCACTGTACAATACCATATATTGTACTGTGAGATTTTAACGTTGTTACAACCTGATTTTGCTGTCAAGTGAATTGTGCCTTTTTGGAATGAATGCTGAGGCTGAATGGTTGTTTGACAGTTTGTTGGTGAATTAGATAATGCACACTTTTGGTCTGTTGTGGTCTCTGGGTGTGCTGCTACTCCTGGTGCTTTATCTCCTTGTATGGATAACGGCCTGTTACAAAACTTTACAGCTGAACATTTACATATGAAGTAGGCCTCTTATGTTCATATTCAAATTATAAACGGTGACATAATGACAATTTGACACTAAAAGTGGAACAGCTGTAGGTCAGTGTTTCTTAAACTGTACTTCCCCAGTTAGACAAAACCCTCTGTACAGATATTTGTACAGCCGTGGCATTTCTAACTTGCCCAGGTCACAAGTTCAGACTAAAATAATTGATCTTTTCCCCCTATAATCGAGCAGTACTCACTTGAGATTTCCTTTGACCTTTTCTTTTCTTTAAATTCATGTTAAAATAATAGTAGAAAGGGCATTGCTTTTGATGCTATGATTTGATCATTCCACATGGGAGAGTTCAAGGCTGAAATATTACATTTACTTATTGTATTAAACTGTATATAACTTGTTGTTGTGCTTGCTCCAGGGTAAGGTCTTTGGCCTTGTATCGGAGGAGGAGCCAGGTGTGACCATTGCCGAAGACAGTAACGACATTTACATTCTCTCAGGAGAGCAGCATCCGGACCAGCTCAGCCCTCCCTCCTCTCTGCTCTGCACAGAGGGCAACAGCAGTGGTCATAGCTCCTGGCAAACCGAAAGCCTACCTGTGTCACTAGCTGGTCACGAGTCCTGGGCGCAGGTTGCTGGCATGGACCCCGAAGACATCAAGAGCCTGGACAGTAATGAGGGTGTAGCCCTGGCTGAAGAGCGGAGTGAAAACAACTCCTCAAACTCAGACATTGTTCATGTGGAGCGAGAAGAAGCCGAGCTGCTGGAGGAAGCAGGTGACGGTGGGGCTATAGAGGAGAGCATGATGAGTGTGTTGGGCACTGAGAGTGACCTTGCTGCACTCAGGGAGGAGTACAGGGAGCAAACGCCACCACTTCCATTATCATCTGAGGCCACGTCTGCAACACCAGCCTCACTCATGTCACTGGAAGAACCTGTTGTAATAGACACTCCTGCAAGTTTGTCTGCAGAGCCTTCCCTCATATCCTTAGAGATAGAGCCCATTGAGGTGGCTCCAGAAGTTGCTGTTCCCTCTGAGGAGCTACAGTCGGCTCCTGCATTAGAACCTCAGCTTGAGTCTGAGCCAACCCCAGTGCCTGTGGAGGAGCCCGCTGCTGTAAGCAATGAACCCATGATTGAAAACGCCCCCCCATCAGATGAAGCGAAGAGTACATCTGAAATGCCTGTTGAAGTTGAGCTAGAGCCTACCTTAGTGCCTCCACCATCAGATGAATTGCTACCCCAGGCAGAACAAGAGACTGAAGTGCCGGTCCCTGAGGCAGCAGCTCCTGCTCAGGAAAGACCAGAACAACCTCCAGTGGAGCCAGAGCCAGAGCCCCCATCTGATTTCCCAGTTTTGCTTTATGGGGGTGCAGCTTTGGCACTTATTACAGCCATCATGGCATATGGTGTCATTTCATATAGGCGAAAGTAAAGGACTTCTTAAAGGGCCTTTTGTTATGTGGAAATTATTTAGCACCAAAATGGAACTATTCTTTCAAGGGATAAAACATGTGTTCTACTGTGCTCCTTTTACAGTAAACGGAATAAATCTCACCAGCAATCCCAATCTTCACTTTTATAATTTACTCTATTGCAAAAGAAATACAGCACTCCAGTTTTTACTGATCAGAAAACATGAATCAATTTACCATCTATGTGCAGCAGAGGTTACATTAACTGAAAATTCTCTGTCAATGACAGAATATTTTGAGTTCTTACAGAAAATTTTGAAGGATTGAAAATCAAGCCATCGTCATCCTTTGAGAGTTTTATGCTCAAGTTTTAACACAATGTAGTCTCCAAATTCATGTTCCATGATTCTGCTCATGAATCATATTTAGATTTGCATCCATTTATTCTGTGATCTGTGTTTCTTACTTCTACATAATAGGTAT
>OMNZ01024875.1:0-13168 GCA_900303255.1 Lesueurigobius sanzi | reverse complement strand
ACTGATGTGTGTGACAGTTCTGGGTGGGGGTGTAATTGAATGATCTGTCTTAATGTGTTTCTAATCTGTAAAGCGCTTTGAGCTGCATTTTGTATGAAAAGCGCTTTATAAATACAGTTTTGATTGATTGATTGATTGATTCAGCAAGCGGGAGAGGCGGGTGTTGTAGGTGGCGTCATGCATATGCGGGAAATGATAATTGACCAGAGTTTACCGATGGCTAAGGCCGGGCTAGTAATTGGGTAAAATCAGATCCAATCGTTTCAAACTTTAAAAGGAGTTGACCCCTCCCACCTGAAAACGGAGCTCAATTCGGGCGTTCTGCTCTCCCAAAATTTCGTCCACCGGGCGGCGCTGTGATCAAAGAAGTACACAACCGTTCTTTGCCATGTGCACTTCCGGTTGATCGCATTAACATGGCGAAACACGGTGACAAACGAGTGACAGTGCAGTGAAGAGAAAGGCTATTTGCAGTGTGGGAAAATGAAAGGATGAACTGTTATTGCTTGTTGAAAGAGCAGATGATGTGTATGAAGACTTAGAAGAACAACAGTGAGCAGAGCGAAAGAAAATGTTTGTGTGTGAGAGTGAAGTGAGTGAAGTAGCGCTGGCGACAATTACCCATAATGCAGCGCAAAAATGGGAGAGCAGAACGCCCGAATTGTGAACATCGTCATGTGAAAATGAGTATGAGGGTATGGTAAGACCAGGCTAGCAGAGGGGGCTTTAAGCACAAAAAATTGTGCCTAGAAGAGCAGTCATGTGTGTTATCTATTCAGAGATATGCATAATGGTATACATTCACATGATACAATATTTGTCTTTGCCAAAGTTTATTATGTTTTATTTTTTACATTGCTCAAAAATAAATAATAAAATAGAGTAAAAATATAGTAGTATTTTGTCCATTCGTTGTTTATTTACTTTGAATTGTGGCTAATCCCATATGCATAACCAAACTGTCTCCCACACAAGAGGCAGACTTAAGAGCAGCAATTTAGAAAACACATAATTGATTTATTTGGTTGGAATTAACCAATTCGACATGCTCTTCTCTCTTTCAATAATTCCAAACGTTCACTGAGTGTAGAGTTAATTGAATTTTTGGCAAAAGCTGAAAATGCTCTCAGAGCACACTGCATATAATACAAATTTTGCCAAGAGATAGGCGGCCTGTTCCCAGTGCACTGTTTCCACCTCAGTGCTGGTGAATGCAGCTAAATGTGCACCTGCCGAGCGTTACCAGTAGCCTAATTATTTTTTCTTTGGTTGTTGTAGTGAAAAGACTAACATTAAAATACATATAATATGCTTCATTGTTTTTTTTTTCATTTTTTGTCTGTTCTTGACTCTAGCGCTGTCTCCAGAGCAGACCTTTTATCTTTGTAACCGTTTTATTGCTAGCATGTCAAGTTTAATGAAAGCCTTACACCAGTCCTCCTCTTCCTCCTTCCTCATCCTTGCATGCTCTAGTCACAACATAAGCTCGCACCACAGACCTCTCGGGATTGCCCGCTTTTATCGGCAGGCCAAAGGTGATTGACAGCTTTTATCACCATGGACCAAATGCTATTAGCACCGTGCTCCTGCTAATGTGCCGCCATTATTTACAAAAAATAAACAACTTGAACTTTGAGTACTTCACCTTTTCTCTGGAAATTTAACGCAAGGTTACAGATAAAGCTACTGGGTTAAACATCTTGCCCTTTCCCAAACAAAGAGCCCCCCCCCCAAATTCAATGCGCAACACTTTTATTGGCACTTTGCGGTTCATTTGCTGCCAAGTAAGTTAACCATCTCACCGGCCACTTAACGCCAACGACCCGCGAAGTGGCGTACTCTGAGTCTTTTGGTCTTTATGCCGTTTTGAGCAGCATATCTTCTAAGTGAGGAGCGCACAGAAAGTCTTGAGTACGTCTTCAATGCACAGCTGCCATAACATGCTGCCTGCCTAATGAATACAATGAATCCTGATTAGGTTTGGGGCCCGGGGACTCAGTCAGTGTTCTGGAATAATAATACAGCAAATTAAAGATGGCTTCTTTTTCAAGTCAATTAAACTTTAATGACGAGAAATTTTTACAGATTGATTATTATTTTATTATATCTCTAATGCAATCGTACAGGGGTATTATTATTGTTATAACTATTATTCCCATAAGACAAGCAATTGTTAGGTGTTCTAGTACTAAATACTTGCTAGAAATAGCAAAGATCTCTTCCATATTTTTCAGACATGTGCATTATCCATCAGGTTTGGTCCATTTGGCTAATCCGTGCGGCACTAGCTGAAAGGGGGCCATACTGTATATCACTGTTGGACAGAAATAGTAGTATAGTCTTAAAGATTGGGTTTGGTTTTAGGTTTATCATATTTCTATAAAGTACAATGAAAGGTGTGCGTTCAGTATTCACATTACTACCATCCACATGCTATGCTATTAAGTGCTTCCAAAAACTTCATTTGGAGGATATACATATTTTCTTTCTAATGTCTACAATTTTGTTATTACTGTCAACATAGAAGGCTACTATACCCTTTTCATTCACAAAGCACATTATTTGTAACACCTCCTCAGTGCTGATGATTCAGGCTCCCTGCTGCTGCTCACCGAGACGTCCTCCAGACCGCTGCAACCTTGTAAGGGACAGTAACGCACAATTTTACACCTTATGATTCGTAAAGGTGTTTTCCTCTTTCTTTTGGAGAATCGAGAGGGTCTCACATAGTAATCTTCTATCATACAGACGGGCTTTTGTCTTGGCATGCCGCTTTTTCATCTGTGTTTTAACAAGAACTGATTGTGGTTATTTGGACTCCAAATGACTATGATCAGAGGAGGATGCTTTGAGTTGATTTGGTAATTTCAAGCTCTTGTTGTCTTGTACTGTGCCTGGCATAAGTCTCTCAAATTCAATATAATCTAGCCCCATTGCAACTCTAGATCTCACAGCCTTCACAAATCCCAATTGTTCATGTCTTTCTATGATCCTGTGTGCCACTTAAAGCAAAATTTCACAAAAGAAACTGTGGTGAAGCTATAGGATTTTGGGGAAAAACATTTTCAAGGAAAGTAAACTGTATTGGTTTTGTTTGGAAAAGTTCATACTGTCTTCTTAGTTTAAACTGTTGGCTAGAGACGGCGTCAGTCAGTAGGAGGTGCAAAGTTCCCCTGCTGACTGGAAAATCCATATGAGCAGCCTCAGATACTTAGGCACATACTCGAAACTAGTCAAGCAGGTAAACAAAACGTTCTGCGATAAGTACCGCCCACGTGCATTCTCATTGGACGACACTCCTAGGGGAGCTTTTTTTAGTTTGCTCCATGAAGGTTATATTTTAATTTTAATTATGATTAGGGTGAGTTTTAAGTTTAGGGTTAAGGTTAGGGACAAGGGTTATGTTTAGGGTTAGGAAAAGGGATATGGTTATGGTTATGGTTAGAGCAATGCAGGGGGCGTGGTCCTGGCAGATCTGGGTTGGGGGCGGGACACAAACAAAACCTCCTGTCTTACTAAAATAACGCTAAAAACAGTGAAATGCAATGGCTGTAGAAAAAATATGCAAAGGTTTAGCTTCATTATGTGCTGCACTTTGATTGACAAGATGTAAACCTTGTCGCAGGCATGTCAAAAATGAACGCATGCACTGTACATACATATATATGCCTGAGGAGGTGCACAGGGAAGTAACCCCCAGGAGCTAAACTGCTACATCTTTACTTTCTGCCCTGGGGCGGGGCACACAATGCTCACACAACTATGTACGATTGCACCAACATACATGTATATACTTTAATTATCATATTCCAACATCACTAGTAAAGATACGGACGGTTTCAAATGCAAAACACATCCACATGCTGTTTTTTTGTTTGGAGTACTGGGCCATTTCTGTGTTTCCAAGCGTGATTTGAAAGGTGTGTCTGCATCTGTCTTTGCACATGTTTGGCCAAGTTTATGTTTCCTTCAAAGAGATTAATGTGCTCATGGATTCAGGTGTCAACTCCAAAATATGAAGCAGGAATTTCAATAGGATTTCTGTTTATAGCCCTTGGCACACAGTGTTGTTTGAAATCTCTGCCACCAACTCACCGAATGTTGCCTCTGAAAAGAACTGGTTGGATATGTTGCACCTGTAAGCGGGTGTGATCTTCTGCTTTAGCAGCAAAAAAACTTTAAAAGCAGGATAAATGGGGGCAACCACATAATAGTTTGAGCCAGTGCTAGAGCTTATTCCAAACTGCAGCTCATGTGAGGTGTCCCCGATCTGCGCCAAGTCGTTTGATCAGGATATATCTCAAATTGCTGAGGAAAAAGATGCTGGTTCTTATCAAAATAAAAAGTTAGCAATAGGATATGCTGATGATCTAACTGAATATAATGCTGACAATGTGGATCGTAGGCAAAGATTCTTCAGTCTTCATCTGTCCTCTGTAGTTGAAGTGTAGGACGTTTCGACGTTTCTTAGTCCAAACATCAGCTTAATAACGACTTGAGCATGCTCGTGGGTCTCTTAAGCGTAAACCAGAAGGAGGAGTTAACCTCTAAGTCCCTCCTCTCTTGGTGCTAAAGGCAGGGAAACATCTTAGCCTATTCATACAGTACTTAAGTCCCTCCAAGAGAGGGACCCACGAGCGTGCTCAAGTCGTTATTAAGCTGATGACGATCTTTGGACTAAGATCGAAACATGTCCTACACTTCAACTACAGAGGACAGATGAAGACTGAAGAATCTTTGCCTACGATGCCTACAAACTCCTGTATGACTAAGAACCTACACAGACTTACAAGGTGGAGTACCAGAGTCAAACAGCATGAAGAATCCGAGGCACTCGTGTCTATGCCAAACAAAAGTCCTTTATTAAAACTTGGTCTTTTATTTTGCCTCAGATTCTTCATCCTGTTTGACTCTGTTACTCCACATTGTAAGCTTTATATTCAGTGAGATCATCGGCATCTCCTATTGCTATTTCCTAGCCCTAAAAAAAGTCAGATTTATAGCACTGCGTTGTTGTAATTTAATGTTGCATGCCCAGGTTTATTTGAAAAGATTTAGATTATGCACACTTTATTTTGGTTTGTGTGTTGAAGTTGTTTGTTAAATGAAGCCCTGTGGATTTAGTAGACCCTTTTATGAATATAGTTACAAGCAATCTCCCTTTTGTCCACAAACCTCAGTAGGCGCTAAATTCCAATTAGGTGATTCAACATTTGTTTAAAAAGCAATTAAGACGATCTGCAGCAGGCGGGTAGTGGCTTGGCCCGGGCGTTTAAGCGGCGGCCAGTCTCTCGGGACTCCACTAACTCCGCGTTACCTTTTGTCTCTCGGAGCTGGGCTGCGCTCCACACTTGGTTTCCTCTCATTTAAGCGCTGTGCCAGCAGTGTAAAAGCTTGGCCGCTCTGTCGCTCTGGGTGCCGGTGGGGGGGCGGGGGGTGACGGGGGGTGAGTGGCAGGGGTCTGAGAGCAGGTAAACATCTGTGCCAGTGCATGCAGTCACCAGGGAATGGCTGGTTAAAGTTAACAAAAATACCAAGGTTTTTTTTTTTTTTTGCCAATTTAAATGTTGAAGGATCAATGGTGGCGTGTTTTCTTTCGTAAATACTGAAACAGATCTATGTTCCCATTTCAGAAGGATGGAGACGCATGCATCATACTAACAGTGGCTACCTTTACATGCAGACTTAAAAATCTGATGTTTATCTGATTTCTGGAGTTCTCAGATTATTGAAATGGCATGTAAACGGCATAATCTGATATCCACCATCTGATATGAGTAATAGGATTTCTTTCCGATCTTTCACACTTGTGCAAATGATAAAGAGAGGTGTAACAAAGACATCGATCACAAGATTTCATTCACAATAGTTTCAATTAGTTTTTGCTGGTTCTGCAGGTGGAGCTGATTGATGCGAGGGACGAGTTGAGTTCTGTTGCTCTAAAAATCCACAATTCAACGGGCACTTGTGTTTTGGTTTTGGATGATTAGATTTCTGTCACTCTTTGAAGGTGATTCAGGAACATGGGGCTCGAACTTGCTTCCTTTTTTAGTACAACTTCCACTCAGCCACAAAGAACCACTGCCTCTCAACACTGTATAACAATATAATAAAAAATGATTCCTTTTCACGTGTTTGCATTCATTGACGTGCCCCATTTTCCAATATTTGTTGCAGCGGAGCGGGCAAGCTGAAATTCAATCATACCCAAACATAAATTAACACATTTTAATAAATAGTGACAATATTAAAATTGTAAAATAAAATCCTTTAATTCTGCAAAGGCAGCAGCTGAAAACACAAGCTCTTTTAAATCCGGAACAACCCGTGTATCTGAATAGACAAATAGAGGGATTCTTTCATTGAATTATTGTGCCCTTGTGCTTCATCCGTGCGCCGCAATTTCCGACCTCATTCTCGGCACAATGGAACAAAAATCCTGATTTATTCTCCCTCCTGATTGTATCATTATAAATCCCACTTTTGCACCAATTCATTTAAATTTTATGAGCTGTCATCGCTGTGACTCATTTGGCCATAAATTCCACATTGAAATGATTCTGCTTTTTGCTCCAGTGGTTCCTCTGGAGACTTTTGTTTATCCCCCTATTCACATTTCACACAACAAAAATGTGCAACATGTTTGCGGTTTCTTTTTTTTAACCAAGCACATTTTGTTAAACAGAAACTACAGTCTTTATTCCATCCGTCCGACCCATGACACTTATTTTAGCACAGCGCTTCTACATCAGTTCATGCATGTTTTACAGTGACTGCGTCTCCATGTGTGGCCTTACATGACACCACATGTGAGCGCTTGAAATCTCTAATGAGCACTCTGCCTTTACCCTCCAACTGAGCAGCAAGGGGATGTTGAATACATGATGCATAAACATGACTTTCTGCTAACCTGCCTGCTCCCATGGTGCTTCCATTCAAATTAGGCATTTATTTTATTTTCAGTTGATCGGTAGCTAAAATGTGACTGTTCTTGCCTCACAGTAAGATGGCCCTGGGTTCTATTCCCAGGCCGGATGGTTTACCCCATGTCCGGGTGGGCGTCCTCTGCGCTGTCCAGTTTCCACCATCAAGTAAAGCACACCAGTTCCTCCAGACCAGGGGTTTTCAACTGGTTCTGCCCCAGGGACCACCATTCAGATTAAGCAGTAGTCTATGGCCCACTGTGTGTGCTATATACTTTATTTTACAATGCTTTGTGTTCTCAAATGTTTAAAATAACAAAAGTAGATTTATTAAAAGAGATATATCAACTTGATATTCATTAATATCCAATATGCAGTGGCCCTAGTGTATTAATTCTTAAACACCTACTTGTGCCCAATTTGGGGTCCTATAGTGTTTAAGAGGTTAAACTGGATAGCAAGTCCTCGACCACTGGTTGAAAACCCCTGCTCCAGACCATGGACTTAGATCTGGAGGTGGAGCTATACTGTGGTCACCCAATGAATCTGACAGTTGGCACCAATGTTATTGAAAGATTATTACAGGACAAAAATGGCTATCCACAAATTTCTGTTATTATTATTATATTACATTTTATTATTACATTTATTTTCTTCTATTTCCTGACTATTTGCACCCCGTGTGTGTTCTTAAGAGCTGTTGTAACAAGTACATTTCTCCATTGTGAGATCAATAGTGTCTTATCTTAAAGAAAAGGTATTATGCCTTTGCAGGTAACAATCTCAACAAACACACCTTGATCATTATTTTACACTTTCTTGATTAAAAATGCTACATTGAGCTAAAACGGCTAAAAGCATTTCCTGGATACGCAGGAGGAGCTTTGGGGAAACCAGTGTTTTTCATGGGCTGCCATTGCAGTGCTAAAATAGCCACCAAGATTCAAAGTTTACTCAAACATGCACATGAATGGGGAACAACATTGTAACATGCTGAATATCCAGTGGTGGGCAGTAACAAACTTAAATTTACTTAAGCAGTGTACTTAAGTATAGTTTTTGAGGATCTGTACTTTACTTGAGGAGTATTTTCAATCAATCAATCAATCAATCAATCAGTGTATATTTGTAAAGCCCCGTGTCACAAAATCAACTTTGCCTCAGATGGCTCCACATTCATTCAAACACATGCCCTTCTTAGCAGTTTGCACATTCGCAAACTCATTTAAATATAATTTTGCATAGTACCCCCCTTTAAAAGCAATTTCAGCTGGTGTGTTTTGGTGCAAAGAAAGTAGTACGCGTCCCTTGTAGTTGTAGTTGCAGTATAGTAGAACTTCGAGAGCAGAAAAGTGTGGCTTCCCGCTCCAGTTATGAGTCGAGTTTGGCCCGGAGTGAAAGCACCTCGAGGTCTTGTTTGTGAGTGCGGGGAGTGAAGGATGGAGACTGACAGACAGCTCAGCGCAGCATTGACAATAGTTCACCACCTTTCCGTTGTAGCAGGGAAAGTTGTTGTGTCAAGGCAGTGCACTGGGGTATGACCAAAATAATAGGGTTTTACACACATATCAATAGTTAAAGTTAAGTTTTTTGCAGCAATTTCTGGACTCCTAACGGGACATTTAGTTACAATGATATTTTCCTAAACCAGTTGTTATATGTGTCTGAAAAGATGGAAGTCTGGGGATATTTGGCCGGGGCAAGGCAGCTTCATCCATCTTCTTCCACTTATCCGTGCAAGGAGATGTATATTCTCAAGCAAGACCTTTCTATTCTTGAACTCGGGTTAACCAATCCACGTCATACTAATGGTGTATTTTGAAATGCTGTAAAAATGCTAAGTTCCGGGTTCACCTGGAAAACAAACAAACTCTCGTGGGCAGAGCGGGGCAGGGCATAAATCAAAGTTGCGAGGGCCTGTCTGACAATATCACGGCGGCTCATCCTTTGCTGCCTTTCTTCCTCCGTCTCTGCTTCAATCCCCGCTAATCCCCCTCTCATTTGGGGCCGCGCTGACACTATCGCCGCTCACATCTCATCGCTCTCCCCCTCGCTTCACTTCTACTTTTGCCTGAAATTACAAATCTGACGGAGCTGCCTCACGCCGGACTCCTTCTCTCCTCCATCTCCCCCCCTGTTCTCTTCCCCTCTCCCTCAATCCCACTCCTGTCTCTATATCCTAACAACAGATGGCCACCTCATCCCTCCCACAGACACGGGGATAGACTGATACGCAGAGGAGCGAAAGAGAGGGTGATGGGGGTGGAGAGTGGAGAAAGTAGAGCAACCAGCTGAACGCGTGCCTGACAGACAGAACAGGACGGGAGCGTGTTTGAAAGGGACACATACAGAACTTCAGGGGGAGCGCCGGGGACATTTTGGCAAAACTGAGATGTGTAGATCTGGGAATATGTTTCTGCTTTGAGGGGGTTTGGGAGAAGTTGCCAGTTTGCAAAAAAATACTGCTCAGATAAGAGTTTTAGGCAGCAACATTTCGTTTGAAGGATTTCATGGTAGGAGTTTTGATGGGATAGTAGGGAGAAGAAGGCCTGTGGAGTGGGGAGAGACATTCAGCAAATTGTCAGCGCTGGGGACATGAACCCACAATACCGAGGACAGATCTACCAGCTATCAGCTACACCTTTTTGGTCACATTTTACTTTACTACGTACATCATAATAAACTGAGAATATCAAGTTATCAAGAATATACTCACAATCTTTCCGTGCAAACTCTGGAATGCATATTGGGTTCGGGTTAATTGTTTGTGAATAATGTAAAATGACAGATGTCAGGGTTCCCACACTACCTGGAAAACCTTGAAAACTTGGAAAATTACCTACTTTTTTCTCTAGTCATGGAAAACACATGGAACATTGCAAAACATGTCAAATATTACTCCTCCCTTTGCTTTTCTGTTTAAAGTAAATGCAGTACTTTGCTCAAACCAGACTAAAGACTAGCTCATTCTGCTCCAGAAAACAGAAAAAACGATCTTCTATTTCAAAATTTTCCCAGGGGAGGACTCCCGAACCCACACCATCTCACCATCTTCCCAAGAAAACCTATGCTTTACACATCTAAGCTTGTATCTATTCTCTTCAGACCATTATAAGATCACATCCACAGAGGGCGCTGGTGAGTGAGGAGGGCAAAGAGGACAGCGAAACATGTAATCACAATGTTTTTATGTATTTTAAATGTCTTGGAAATTACCTGGAAAATAATTTCAAGTAAATAGTGGGAACCCTGGATGTGTCCTGTTTCAAAAAGTATTTACCATGTAGTTATACCATATGGTGTCATTTCAAATTGATACTTCTTTCTTTAGCACTATAGCTACATTTACAACACAAAGTTTTTCATTATCTTTCAAGCACTATGACTCAATATTTTGAAATATCTTTCAAACCTCATCTTTCAGTTCTTCCTTTGTTTTGAATCTGTGTGATCCAAATCTTTCTGCTTCCATAAAGTTGATATTTTCCTCAGACCTTGCCACAAGGAGGATTTTAGCACTGACTGGTCACATCCCAGTGTTACCCATTCATGTGAGCCGGCTCTGGATAAGGCTTGCGCAGGCTGCACACTGGTTGTGTTTGAATCTTATTTATGAGCTTTGTCTCCGTAGGCAGGTGGCAGTTTGGAGCGGGAGATGGAACATAAAACCAGGACCTTGCTCAGGGGAGTTTGCACCACTGGAGACTCACTTTGCTCTTGGACTGGTTAAATGTAGTGAATAAAGCAGCTCTTTCACAACAGTGCTGCAACAGAGCCCATGTCCTACACTCTTAGCTTTTTTTAAGCCATCAATATTGCATTTTCTTGGAATTGTATATTTTTGGATCCAGGATCTTAAAGTTTCCCTCTATTGCATAATGATGGTTGTACCAAACAATACTGTATTGATTTGCTCTCCAAGTGCTTGTCTTTCCATTTTAGCACCAGCAATCCAGCTTGTGGAAACATGCCTCATTGTTTTCCTAATGGTGGGTGGTATTGCACTGCAGCAGTCATAGTTGACATCAGGGTCTTAGACCAGAAAGTGCATCAATGCCATGTTCGAAAGCTGTGGTACAGATTGAGATCGTGGGCGGGAGGCAAGGACAGTGTTACATATGGCCGCAAGATGGGCCATAGACGCACAGGGTGCCTATGTACTATTTTATTGAGGCTGGCATCACTGCACAGATAAAGTAGATTTTATCTCCTCTTGAACTCAAGTTTTAAAAAGTGGACCTCTTCCCTTTGCCTATGGCTATGGCAAAGGTAATGACCAAACATTGTGAATTCAGTGAGGTGTAAATTAATGTGCGAATGTCCTGAGCATATACATCTTTGTGCTGACTAATGAGCCTCTGTATTTGTCCAGGTTTAGTCTTGGTTTAGATCTGGCCAAGTCCTGGTTCAGATCAGCTCACTGCTCCCTAACAATCACAAAAGTTCTGCTAAGTAAATAGCCTGCTTTAAATGTTTTTCTAGAAAACAATCAGAAAACGGTGGTATTTGCACTGAGCGATTGCTAATTACCTCTGTGCATATTTAATTAGATAATAATTATGTTTGTTTCAGTTTTAAGACCTTAGTGAGCCGTAGATCAGTCATTTCTGGGCGTCCTTGAAAAAAAAACAAAAAAGTCAAGATGATTACGGTCATCTCTTTCTGGTCAAGTGGTCTGTATGCTTTCTACCAGAGAGAGAGAGATGCCTGTGCTATTCATACAGCGAGCGGTTGATTGACGCGCACTGGGAGCCATGCCGGCCCGCAACTGTGGGGTTTACACGGTCTGGTCCAAAGTTCAGCTCCAAGGTTTGACTCCGGACACTTGATTTTCATGTAATGCCTCGAGCCAGAGCAAGAGTTCACAAACACGCTCAAACTCTAACGCCAAGCAGTCCAAAACACCCTGGCAGAGAGTGTGTCCCCATCCCACCGAAAGCCAATAGGTCACTTCATTAT
The DNA here is from genome assembly GCA_900303255.1 of Lesueurigobius sanzi. NCBI lineage: Eukaryota > Metazoa > Chordata > Actinopteri > Gobiiformes > Gobiidae > Lesueurigobius > Lesueurigobius sanzi. The sequence goes on along the minus strand of OMNZ01024875.1, from coordinate 1,286 downwards.
TTAAGCATCCTTTAACATATGAATAATGATTAACAAACTGCAGAGGTGAAGGGGGCAGAAGGGCGCGGAAGACGTATTGACAGCCGGGTAGATGAAGAGCGACGCGAGCGCTAGTGGCAGATTGAAGTGCAGCGTAGTGTGGGATGAGATAGGGGTCACACAAGGTGAACTGGTGCAGGCGGCGCAGAGGCGAAACCAGGCCAAGCTTCTGTTCTGTCCCCTCTCCATTCCACTGTGGAGCAGGATTTAGGACCACCACCACCACCACCGGCCCCCATCCTCTGTCCTCCCCGTACCCTCATCTCCACTGCGGAAATTGGTATTCAGTCTGCTTTGTGGTCAGTCCATAATTGAGCTGCTATCAGGGCTACAGAATGATGACGGATGAGGAAAGAGGAAGAGAGACGAGCGGTAGTCAATCATGGCAGAGCGTATTATGGATCGGAAGTCATATTGTTATTAAAAATGTATTTTAAAGATGTGGAGGCTCACAGTCGTCTGGCGGTGTTCGGCAAAAAAGATCCTAAGAAGTAGTCATCCGGTTGGAAAAGTGGTTAGCGCTTGCACCTCACAGCAAGAAGGTCCTGTGTTCTATTCCTGGGAGGGTGGAGTCTTTCTCTGTGGAGTTTGCATTTTCTTCCTGAGTCTGCGTAGGTCATGCCACTAGTTTCACCTACACTTCAAGTGGAGCCAGGACTCTCTCCCGTGAAAATTACATTCGGAAATCTCATTGGGAGTTCTGTGGTTAAATAAAGGTCAAACTAAATTAAAATGAATTCAAAAGGCTTCTTCGGTTCAGAAAAAGATAGTTTGAGAGAGGAATCCAAAAAGCAATTATTTCCAAGTGTTTGTCAAGAAATTGAAAGGTCGCAGGTCACTGTCATGTCGCTGTGACACTGTGACAACCACTTTGGGGGAAAATAGACAAAGGGGGATAATGTCAAGTCTTTGCAACAATGGTTCAAAAGCGAGTGTACTTGGTGCCAATCCCAGTCTTGGATAAATAAGATTGTAAAAGAATGTATTCCAAGTAGTTCTGTTGTAGGTTATTTGCCATAGGGACCTCTTTAGGGATAACCCAGAGGTGGAGACATAAGACATGGTTCCCAGTAGAGCGTGGGCTCCTAATGAGTTGATTATTAAGCCTAAAAGATTGGTTGCGACAAAAGAAGCAAAGAACTTTTCAAAAGACTTGAGATTTCAACTTAAAAGAGATTGTGTAACCCTCATGGGGAACTGTACATCCCCCTCTCCGTCAAGATATAACTTCAAGCCTTTCATAAAAG
>OMNZ01024871.1:33076-43370 GCA_900303255.1 Lesueurigobius sanzi | reverse complement strand
CAAACTTTCCAGTCTTGCTGCTCAGTCCTTTGGAATGAACTCTATTGAAGTGTAAATCTTGCTTTGGCTGTAACTTGGTTGAATAATGTTCACTGCTCCACACAAAACGAAACGAAAAACTGTATATTTCATAAAATAAATGTACAGCAGCTGCGTTCAACTTTTGCACAGGCCTCAATCTTAAAATTAATGTTTTCAGCTCAAAATAAGATAAGATAAAACTTTATTGATCTCACAATGGAGAAATTCACTTGTTGCAACAGCTCTTATGACAGGATCACACAGGGGGGTGCAGAAAAGTTTACGAAATGTGCCATCAAAGAAATGGTAAATAAATAGTCACATTTTATATAGCGCTTTTCTACCTGCTTTAGGCACTCAAAGCACTTTACATCAAGGAACCACTCACCCATTCACACTCTCATTCATACACCAATGTACGCAGACACTGGAGGCAAGCTGGGTGAAGTGTCTTGCCCAAGGACACAACGACGGTGTACACCTGCGGGGATCGAACCGCTAACCCTCCGATTGCAAGACGATAGTAATAATCATAGTAATAATAGTACAACATTATGAAAAAATAACGTCCATTACTCTTCAAAATGAATATAAGAGGGATCCCTACAGAAACATAGCCGTCTCTGACAATTTCATACAAACAATATAAGCAATTCAAACAGCTTGGTTCTTTGGGGCAACAGCAAATACTATATCTCGAAGCTGAAAGGGCATGTTCTTGTGGATCGTGGCCTGAGAAACGTGTCAATATTGCAGTTTGATGTGGCCAAAAGAAAGATTGTTAAAATAAATGATTCAAATTTGAAAAATACCTGAAATGGGTTCGCCGGCTGTTTGAGAGATTATACATCAAGTTTATTTCATTTGTATTTTTTGGCAGCAGAATTTGCCGTTTTTCTTGACTTTGAAGATATACTCGATATTGTACATTTCTATATCTTCCAAACATGATTTTTATATTGAGAGAAACTGGACACACAGTGCTAAGGAAGACGGTACCACAAAAGTAGTTTTTTGGGGAAGGTGCTCTTTGGCGTTTGGGGGACAGAAACAAAGAATCAAGGAGCTCCGCCCACACTCCAGTTCTCTACATTTTCTAAAAAGCCTTTATTGTACTGGGCTAATATATTTTAAAATCTTTAAAAACATGTTGCTGGTTCCTTCCATGTGTATCGGCTCCAAATGGCTTTCTGAAAAAAGAGAAGCCTTGAATAAATATAGTTATTGTGCACATGTTGGCACATACAAACTGTGCCCGTCTTTTAAAATGTTAAAATTGACAAATAAGGTTTACCACTGTGTTGGTAGACATACATCCCCAGTAGAGCGTAATATGGAGCATAGTTTCCAGGTACTAGTTTCCTTAGTGCCTGCATCAATGTAATTAGCAGATAAAAATCTCACTCCAGGAATGAAGAACGAACAAGCCCATACAATGAGAATCAGGCGGCTGCTCATCTTTAGAGGGACCATCTGTGCAGCAAGCAATCTCTATTCAGCTTTTTGCCTCTTCTCTCTTTATTTGGCAGTGTGTTTTCGGTTGTGTTCACGTGCAACATTATTAAGAAAAGCCTATAGTTTTTAGATATTAAGAAAAATGAATATCTCGAAATTTTGTGGGCTTTCTAGATTACAGCTTCATTTTGATTGCTCTGTCATCAAAAAGATATCTTGAAAAAACTACAAAAGTTCAGAAAATCACCATATTTTCAGTGGTTACACATCAAGTATTTTTAATTTGTGTTTATTGACAGATGCTTTTTGTAGCTTTTAGTTGATTTCTTGACATAGGAGACAATATATTGTCCACTTCTAGTTTAATGCTTAATTGAATTGAACTTATGAGTAATAATGCAGATTTTTGGACCTGGTTTATCATCTCTATAACAGTGATTCTCCAAGTCGGGTCCAAGGCCTACTGGGGGGCCTTAGAGCAGTGGTTCCCAACCTTTTTTGCCATGGGCCTTTCATTATTCTACACATACCTCCTGCCTAGATTGTTTTGTTGATTAGTTACTGATAAGACTAAAACTCCTAATTAAATAGTAAAAAAGACAAATAGATTGAAACTCTCACCCGATACAGTTACATGTTTTTTAAGCTTTTCTTCGACTATAATATTCAAAAATACAATTTGTTTTATCTTATTTTTTATCTGAAATTAATCCAAGTACCCCCTGCTAACCTCTAGCGTACCCCTGGTTGGGAAACACTGCCTTAGAAGTATTGTAGAGGGACCCCTAAAGCTTGACTACCAAATAATGACATTGAAAAGAGAATGGTTTGTACATACTGTATGTAAAAATCATTATTTACCCATTAGCACATCTTTTGAATGGTTATTTGAGGGCTCCTTGAGGGACCTTCGACCCCCTTGTCGTGACGCTCTGGACTTCTCTATAATTGGTATGAGTATTTACCAGAAACACAACAACAGTATAAAAGTTTGCGCATGTTATAAGTTACTTGGGGTTTAGTTATAGTATGGGAATAAAGTATAAACAAACAAGGAAGGCTATATGCTCTGTGTTCTGTTTGCTGTCTGTATCTTTACCTTATTTGACGCTGTTTTTTTCCTCTCAGTGTTCCCGAATGTCCCGGAGAAGCCCGGTATGCCCTGTCCAGGAGAAGACAGTGAGTTCAACTTCTGCTTTTCAATCGAGCACAACAGTATCGGATATAAAGTATTTATGAATTTGGCCATGACCTTTGGGGGAAACGCGTGTGTTTTATGTATTATTTCTCAGAGTCTATATACCGGCGCGGGGCGAGGCGCTGGAGGAAGCTTTACTATGCAAGTGGCCACGCTTTTCAGGCGAAGCGCTTCAACAGGGTGAGGCAAAATGTTTGTAATCCATGTCTTTGCAGCAACATACAGTATACTTACCACTCTGAAATCTACCACATATTAATACTTAAAGGAGACGCATCATGCAATATCAACTTTTATATGCTTAAAACCCACGCCAGAAGCATACCTGGAGTAGTATTTCAGTTTTGAGTTAATCCTGTTCATTAAGGTTGTTTCTTCCTGGCTGACTTCTTCTACGGTTCAGCACTTCGGTCTGTACTGGGTAATATTGGGTCATTCAGGACTGGGCCATATCATATTGTAAACCATTATACTGGTGTAATTTTTGAACACCAGCGTAAATTTCTAAAACCGTTGTCGACGTGATTTAATTTGCAAGCGCACTCCAGCTGATTTAGACTGGAGTCAGGACCAGAGGCAGACGGAGATCGCAGCTAATGCTATGCTCTGCTAAACATAGCTAAACACTGACTGTGAAGGCTTTAGAGGAAGGTGCTGAAAACATTTTATGAAAATGAAAGAAGCTTTTTGCATGAGTAGATCATATTTGCGAGGAAACTACTCCGGCTGATGAACTTCAACAAGTTTTAGCATTGCCAAGCTAGCTAACTTTCCTTAGCATCGCGCTAACAACAATAACAAGGCAAAACCATGTTGTTGAAGACTAATAATATCCTTCTCATCATGAATAAATAGAATAAAATTGTATTACATGCATTTGTACTGTATGTTAAAGGCTGTGTTTTTGAAATATTTGATCAGGTGTAAATGATATTCTCAAATACACTGCCCGGCCAAAAAGAAATGTCACACGCACATTGGACTGCCTTGACTGCTTTGATCACTGCACCATTAGCTGTGGTATTGTTTTAATAAGCTTCTGCAGTGTTAAAAGATTTATTTCCATCCAGAGTTGCGTTAATTATTCACCAAGATCTTGTATTGATGACGGGAGAGTGTGACCTCTGCGCAAAGCCATGTCCAGCACATCCCAACGATTCTCAGTGGAGTTAAGATCTGGACTCTTTCTCAATGTTAGCCCAAAAAATCCTGGCATTGTCATGTTGGAATAATCCTGTACCATCAGGGAGGAAGGAATACATTGATGGAATCAATCATTCTTTGAGCTCATTTTGTTGCTGAACCTAAAACTGACAAACAGCAGCAACCCCAGATCTATTTGATTAGCTAAATCCAGGTTTTTTTTTTTGTATATAGTTATCACGATATTTCTCTTTTATATCGTGATATACATTTTTGCCCATATCGCCCTGCTCTAGCATCATTTATTAAAACCTAAAATTGTCCACCACGTTTTAAAGCATATAATCCAACATTTGATTGGTTTTTAAGCAGTTCTGTGCTTAAAGGGTGTACACCGCAGCATGTAGTTGCTAGTCCAGGGTTTCTGCGCGGCATTAAAAAGCATTAAAAGTCATTAAATGGATTGTCTCGAAAATAAGTCCTTAAATGTCATTAAAAAGCATTAAATAGAATTCAAACTGGCTTTAAATCAAACATTCTTGGAAAATAAATGCATTGTTCAATTAGTTTTACTGCAGTTTGGCAAAAATCCAAAAATAGGGTCTAGACTGCTGTTTGGAAAGAAATGATACACTATTTCTGGTCAAAAGTTGTCAGTTGTATCATAATTTGTGTTGAATATGGAAATTAATATTAAATACGCACCAATTTGTGGCATTTCTGGCATTAAAAATGTAGAATTTGGGCATTAAAATGGAATTAAAAAGCATTAAATTTGACTTGCTGCTACCGGCATAAACCCTGTAGTCATGTTGTTGGATGACAGCGAAAGTATATTTTTGCTAAATAATTTCCATTGCTTCCTGCTGGAGACACTCCAGGCCAAATCCTCACCAGCCCTCTCCTCTGTTTTAGAGCAAATGTCTAACCATTACAGAGACATTTAAATGTATAACACGTTAAATATCATTGCACAGGTACCCAAAATAATGCTTTTAAGCCTTATATGCATGATATGTCAACTTTAACTATTTGTTTTATCTTCTGCGTCAATACTTCCAAACTTTGAGAACTGTATTTCATCGTCTGTATTTATTTTACTGACTCAAATTGTTGAAACTGTCTCTCAATCTGTCTTTAACACTTCTTGTGTGTGTGTGTGTGTGAGCAGCGAGCCCACTGTGCCATCTGTACGGACAGGATCTGGGGTCTGGGGCGGCAGGGCTACAAATGCATCAACTGCAAACTATTGGTTCACAAAAAGTGCCACAAACTGGTGACAGTGGAGTGCGGCCGGCCGATGTTACAGGTCAGTGCCCGACTGAGAGAGCGGCGACTGTCGACTTGTTGTTACTCATTTAATACTAATCATACTTTTCTTTTTTTTAATCCAGGAACCAATCATGACAGGCCCACCATCAAATCAACTAGACCAAACCGAACAGCCAGGTAAACGACACACTCAAATATTAATCATAAAATACCAGTTGAAGAGAATTATTCAGAATCCTAGTCTACAATTTGCAATTTTTTGTTGAATGATGAATGCATTGTGCTAAAATAAATTGGATTTCAACTGGTATTCAAGCAAGCATAAGTTCGTCTAATACAGGAATTATGGTTTAAAACATATTCAGTTGTAGTTTTTGCTGAAATTTTACACATATTTTGCTCAAAACTTGTCCGTTGTATCCAATTTGCTTCTGAATATTAAAATTCCCCATCATTCCTCTGTTTGATGAAATGTTTGCAAGTAAATAAAAAGACAATAGTAACCCACATGAGCACATTAAGGGGCAGCAGAGAAAGGGAAGGGGAGAGTTCAGCTTCATCATTTGTACAAAAAGAAAGCTATTACCTATCACAAATATGACTTTCGGAATATATTCTTGTCTTGTAACATGAAAGTATCTAGAATGTGAAACAATGACTATTACAAGTAGCAAACCCCCATGACATGAAGACGGTTGATTTGTGGTAGGCTATAGTTGATGATTGTGAGCATCTAAAGTGTTTCCAAAAGCCCAGTGGTGGCTGCACGCTCTCTGCTCCAGACTTAAGTCCTGTCAGGTGTTTGGGCTGAGCGCGGATTGCGTTGCTATTGTTAGAAAACCAGTGGAAGCGACTACAATGGGGTACAATGGCGCACAGAACACACAAGGGCTTCTGAATCAGCGCTGTGAGATTGATCTAGTTATAATTTCGAACTCGAACAGAAAAAGTGGTTCATAGACCAAACAATGGACTTGACATTTGTTTTGGAATTTAAATTCTTAGCAACAATAACCTGGCTCTGGATATTGTACTATAACAGCATTGCGCTTTCTTCAAGTCAATTGCTCACAATACTGGAGTTTTATTTAAGTTGCCACGAAAACGGTGAACAATAAATGAAAAGTACTAAGGTCCTCCACAAACCAGTCTTTGTTGTGTTTGCCACTTGACAATGTGAAAACAGGTCCTTCAAAACAATTTTCTTCCAAACAAAAGGCACTGTACTTGATAATACTTGATAAATCAAATACTTGATCAGTATTAGCTTTTTAAATTTAGTTTATTATCCTATTCCAGTATTATTACTATTGTTTGCAAACCGTTTTTTCTTCTTGATGGCACATTTCCTGACTTTTTGCACCCCTTTGTGTGAACCTGTCCTAAGAGCTGTTGTAACAAGTACATTTCTCCATTGTGAGATCAATAAAGAACTATCTTATCTTTAAAATTACAAATGGGACTGGGTACTGTTAATTTTTACCAGCACATTAACGATACTTGGTTTGCGATACCAGTACCTGAACTTTTTTTCCCGATGCCTTTACTAAATTATTGGTCATTTAGAACCATATAACAGAACAATAACAGGCTACTTTATTCGTTAAATTACCATTTCTTTTCATTTTTGTATCATTAATTTGAGCTGAAACTAAGTAACTTTCTTTAGTTCTGTCTCAGGACCAGTCAAGCATCAAAACTTGCTATCTAAAAGGAAGTACTTTTTTCATTACCAGGCAGTTTTCAATGCTTTTATTCCCCGATACCATTAGTAAAATTGATAGTTGTGGTCCAAACACATGCCTTACTTTCCTCACACATTTCTAAAATACCATTCCATAGAGATGAGTTTATAAGCACATTTCACAACTTGCGGGATCACTTTTTAGGGTCACTGTCACAGAAATGCAAGAAAAGTAGCCTGTAAACTCATGAAATTGTCAAAAATGCTTCATATGTCTGAGATAACAATATACTAAAGAAAGGCAAAACAATTTTATTTCACTCCCAGGAAGAAAAAAAAATCAGGTATAGGCCTTTTAGTTGACACAATAGCGGTGAACAGTAAATGGAAAGTGCCGAATATCCACTTAAATGGCCCTGCACAAACCAGTCTTTGTTCTGTATTCGCCACATCACTTGACAATGTGAAAACAAGTCTTAAAAAAGAAAATCGTAAGGAAAATGCTATTTTATGTACAGTATTTCAAGCTTTCTGGTGCTTTCTTAGCTCCAGTGTTGTGTCCTGCTAAAGCTAATGAGGTGCATGAGACAATAGCCACGTTTAGTCATAGCATTTGAAGCCCTAAATTATGTGTGATCTGTTATGAACAACCAGTCACTCACGTCTGGTTCAAAATGTTTTTTTGATGACGTTCTATCCATATCTGGCAGAGAAAAATGACTATGGTGTTTGTGGCTCCGCGAACAAAGCCTGTTACTGTCTCACACTTGGTTTTCACATGTTTTTTTATACCTTCTCTTTTTTTTTTCCCCTCTCCTCGTCCTCCCACTCTCCTCCTGCCTCGTGTGTCTGTCACTTCCCCTGTAGGGCCGCACAAAGACTCCAGAGAAAGCCTGACGTACGACGGTGAAGAGAAAGAGGTGAGAGGAACCGCCGCCGTTGTCTGTCAAACCTGTCATGCACCGAGCTGATGTGGAGCGCGCATAACTACATGAGAGTGTATGGATATAGGCAGGAACGTACCCAGGCAGGGGCTGTGAATAGTAACATGGTAACAATGTAGTGTAGAAAATGTATTGTAGGCAAAAGAAAAAAGTAGTGAAAAGAGTTCTTTAGTCTAACGAAGAGCAATCCCCATGTTGAATTTCGGATTTATAGTAATACATTGTACAACTTAACGTTACCCCATCTGACACCTGGCTTTCTTTAATTTATTAATGTGTTAATTGACTTCCATGAAGAAAGAGCAGGTGTCGCACACCAAACAAGTATGAATGATGTGCAAATGCGGAGGTCAAATTTCCAGAGAACAGAGAAGCATTGCGCATTCAGTTTAGATGTCCAAAATCTTATTTATTCATAACGTTTCGGCCTTATGCCTTCATCAGATCATTTTTCTCTTTTCTTTTTCTTTGGACCACAAAATACTTTTGTAAAGCGGAAACGTTATGAATAAATTAGATTTTGGACATCTAAACTGATTACTTGACTTCCATAACATATTTGAAATAGAGTGAGTAGAAGTACACTCCCTCTTCTTTTTAAAATCACAAAAAAACAAATGCACATAATTATTCCTTCATAACAACACTGATACAGACAAAAAGTCTACATTTAAGGGACGTGTTTTTTTTTTATATTCCTCTTCCCTGTACATAATCATAACCATTTTCATACCTCTTAGTTTAATTTCTTCATGGTCCTGGTTAAGTCCTTGTTTAGACCGGGTAAAGCCTTTATTTTACATTGTCTTTTGAATTTTCTGTTTTTGGGTATGTATAATATTAAAATAGAGAAGTCAACATAGACTTGAGTAACCTCTAATATTATTTAGAGTTTTGCGATCCAACCAGGGACAACAATGGACACTGAGCAGTTGAACACGGTTGAAGTTGAAACTGAACACTGTCAGAAATCAGGAGTAGGCAACATCTCATTTGGGAGCCAAATCTAGCTCTCTTGTATCCTCTGGCCCCATTGATCTTTTTGAAAAATACTCCAGAAATACAGAAAATATGATACATTTCTTTACAAATTTCCTGTAGGGGTGGACTCCCAGACCCCCCTGTTTAGTAAACATGCGTGGTTCAACCCTTTCGTACCACATGATGAAAGAGTTTGCGTCAACGTGGGAAAGCTTGGCCTGTCGTCTTGTGACTCAAAAGAACACATCCTGGAAAACCTGAAAAAACCAACCTATTTTTCTAGGCATGGAAAATGAGAAAAAAAGGTAAATTGTCCTGAAAAATAATACTTTTGTCCTTGAAAACACTCCTTCCTTTTCTTTTCTTTGCTCACCAGACTAGACTGAAGACTGGCTCACTTTACAGGAGCGGAGTCATTTCCAAAGAGAAGTCTTTCAGTTTGCATTGCCCCCCTTTTTGCACATTATTGACTGGAAATAGATTTTTTTTCACCCTGATAGACTGATAAAATAAATAAAAGATGGTCTAGAATGCTCTCGAACCCAGGGAAATGATTTTGATATCCCCCGTTTTACCATGCTTACACATCTAAGCCTGGATCGCTCATAAACGGTCTAAAAAAAGGTCTTATCCATAGACATTAAGGGGTACACCTGTGAGTGGGGAGGGATGTCCTTACATGTTTTTGCACTTTAAAATGTCATGGAAAATCCTGGAAATTACCTGGAAAATAATTAAAAGTAGTGGGAACCCCGTCATTGGCAGTTTTGTACAATAGAATGACAGGAATACCAACACCAGAGTGTAGGAGGACTCGTAGTATGACCCAAGCTAAAGCTGCATGATGAGAATGGGCCTCACTGTGCTAATACCAAGTCTTCCCATATTGCATTTTATTAATCCCGCTGCCCTTCTATATATCCCTTTGAATGACCCCGTGTCCACCTGTGATATAGTGCGCGTGCAGACGTCGGCACCATTGCTGTTGTGTGGATATTGATTTCCGTTGGCGGGGCTAATAAAGTAACCTTTTATCACCGCTGCTAACACCGGAGGCTGATGAATGAGGCCAGATGTAACGGAGGGCTAAAGGCCATTTCTGAATCTAAACGCATATTTTTGATACTGATATTCTCCCAAGAGTGTTTTAGGTGATATTGTACATGCCCATGCCTTTATTGAAACTATTAGATTGGATTAGATGGCGGCTCAATGACTGATAAGGAAGCATTAGACAACACTTGATGGTAGCTGTGGTTTCACTGGGAAAAGTGGGTGGTTGGGAGCTTCTGTAGTGTTTCACATTAATAACAGACATAATTTTATAATTTGTGCAATCCAACTCCCCAAACATGAAAAGAGCAGACAACAGTTAAAGAGAAAACAAATAACGCACACTATATCCTTCTAAACCAGTGGTTCCCAACCTTTTTTGTCTTGCGTACCCCTTTTGCCTTTTATCTATACTCTGAGTACCCCCTGTCTCAATGGTTTTGGTGATTAGTTAGAAAGTGAATGACTAAAACTCCTGTTTGTCAGTAAAAAGGCTACTAAATATTCTCAAACTCCCACTGTTTTCAGTTAAATGTTTTAAAT
>OMNZ01024871.1:12128-26082 GCA_900303255.1 Lesueurigobius sanzi | reverse complement strand
TAAAAAACTTTACACAGGATGCAAATACTTAACCAGAGGAGACCTCCGTGTTTGTAAATGTAGATGTTTTAGCCCTAAAGCTAAAGGCTAATGCTAATTTGATGTAACAAATAGTAAAATAGCACCACAATATGAGTTACAGTGGGTTGCATAAATATCTGCACCCCTTCAACTTTTTGACCCCACTTTTCAATTTTTTTATTCATAAAAAAACGTTCCCAATCATGTATAAATTTCATTTCACTTCATCATTGAGTGTCCCATAGTGTGTGTCTTTCACATAAAATTTCAATTGAATACATGTACGTTTATGTACCTAGTATGGCAAAATGTCAAAAAGTTGAAGGGGTGCAGATATTTATGCAACCCACTGTATTATAATGAAACACTCTTTGCTTGACATTTATTTAAGTTTTCTTCTGTTTTAAGTGTTATTTTGTGTTTAATTTCTGTTGAGATGTGGACAGGAAGTGGTCTTTACCCAGCACTTGCCAACAGGAAGTTAGCCAAAAACATTCCGTGCACAGAGCCTATTCCTGGGCCAAGCCACATGAAACAAACTCTCAAAAGTTCACCATCTTCTGTGTCAACACTTATGAGATAAGATCAAATTATTTTCTCATAAAGATGTCCACAAGTGCTGACAATATTCAAAAACATGTGCATGATGTTGGCCAGTAGAAAGGACTTTGAGCATAAGCATGATATGACAGGTTTGTGAATCCAATCACTATCAAATAATTGGAAAACTCATGGAAAACATTTTGTCAATTTTCTTTTTGAAGATTTAAATCAAAAACTCCCCCACAGAGTTGTATCGTTCTATAATGTGAACGCAACCTATTGTGTCACAGTTACAAAAGTTAGGTATAATTAGAAGTATGCACCAAATACAGTAGCAGACCTTTTCTCATGAATGAAACACTTGATGTGCTTCAATTAATTCAAGTAGTGGCAAGTCTAACAATTACAATGTAAACATAAAAAGAAATATCTCCACAAGATTTCAAAAAGGAGCTCGGACGAAGGGCATTTGTTGTCACACATGATTTGAAGAAGGCTTTTATAAACCACTTTGGTGTCTGACTGTGGAGCATTTATGAAACTTCCCATTCTCCTGAAGCTCTGTATAAGTGTGTTTTCAAAGCTAAGTGCAAAAAGGAACGAATTACCAAGTCTAAATGATTCAATCTGTCAGTCTTACATTCTACATTTTAGTCTTCTTCCTGCTGTAACTGTTCAGTACATTTATTATCAGTGTCTGCTTCCTGTTTATTACATTTCCTCTGCGCCGCTTATATCAGCGTTAGGAAATTATCGACGAAAAACCCAGTCTGTTCCTTTTGGGCTGCATTTGTGCTTTATTTCTGCTGATACCGGATATGGAAGCGGCGGAGATGACTTTGCAGACGGACTGTGGTTCACCTTATGGAAATGGAAATGCTTTTAAATGCATGAAACTTGTGACAAATCATTACAAACTTCATTCTTTTGGTCATTTTTCAGACTGTTCTTTGTCATTGAGTACGTGAATGGAGGTGATCTGATGTTCCATATGCAGAGGCAACGGAAACTTCCAGAAGAACATGCCAGGTGCATACATTATACTGCATACTTTTGTCTTCAATGTTGTTTTTTTATAAATAAGGCTCGTACAATAACTGTAGCAAAAGATTATCCTCCATTTTCCTATGGAAAAAATGACAAAATATTATACAGATTATGAACACATTTGGTATCGTTGATGAACATTGCAGCGAGACCAAACATCCTCTAATACAGTGTTTCCCAACCAGGGTACGTGAGTGCTAAGAATGGGGTACTTGGAATCATTTCAGATACAAAATAAGATAGAATTGTATTGTATTTTTGATTATTATGTTAAAAAAATAGCTATTTAAAACGTTTAACTGTAAAGAGTGAGAGTTTGAGAACCATTAGTAGCCTTTTTATTGATAAATAGGAGTTTTAGTCATTCACTTTTTGATTAATCATCAAAACCATGGAGGCAGGGTGTACTTGGAGTATAAATAAAAGGCCCAAGGGGTACACGAGACAAAAAAGGTTGGGAACCACTGCTCTAATACTAAGAAAGTCAATGCTAGTTTTCAATAGGTTATAAGATAAAGCATATGGAATAATATGTAACAAACAAAAAAAAGGGTAAGTACTAAATAGTGTGTTGCACTTAATTTACATTTAGAAATTACCTGTATTAAAGGCACTATATATGATTTTTTTTTTGTTACAAATAATGAAAGAGCGAGTGAGATAATTGGATAATTTCCGGCCCATTGAACGCACCTGAATCTAAGCCACACCATCCAAATTTAAAAAGAAAAAAGTTCATTTATATACGGCACCTGTCTATAAGCCACAGGTGTCCACGTTGTAATTATGGGCTGCGTACTAGAGACCTGCCTGCTCCCGAGGGTCGCTCCACGACTGACTGCTGAGAGACTCCCACGGGTCCTCTCCTCTGTCCTCTCCTCTGTCCTCTCCTCTGTCCTCTCCTCTGTCCTCTCCTCTGTCCTCTCCTCTGTCCTCTCCTCTGTCCTCTCCTCTGTCCTCTCCTCTGTCCTCTCCTCGCCACACACACACACAAACACATACAGGTGACCACTACTATACTACTACACGCCTCTCGCCTGACAGACTGGCTGTTGAACCACGTAAACGGCTCACTGCAGTTTTGGGGCAGTGCTGGTTTGGGCAGGCTAAATAAAATCCAGGCATTACACATTTTACTCACAGCATGGAACAGCCAGGCATTTCGCCCCAGAGGGTAAACGCATGCATTTTTTCTGATAGAGCGCCCCTAGTGGCCGTTAGCCTGTAAAAAATCTTTAAACAAGCCGCACCGTTGTATAGACCGCAGTGTTCATAGCGTGTGAAGTAGCGGCTTATAGGTCGGAAATTATGGTAGCTGTGGTCTAAACACATTCCTAACTTTCTACATTCCTACATTTCTATAATCCCATTTCTTCTCAAAGAAGTTTATAAGCACATTTCACAACACACTTCTTAGGGTCGCTGTCACAGAAATGCCAGAAAGCTAGCCTGCAAACTCATGAAATTGACAAAAATGCTTTATATTTAGATGCACAGTATTTTTTCCATAAATGTCTGAGTTCATAATTTACTAAAGGAGGGCAAGACAAATTCCACTACTAGGAAAGAGTCAGGTATAGTGCCTTGGGATGTTGGGGTCCTAAATCTGTAAATGAAAGAATGCTTTGGGAGTAAAAAATACCTAAACGACTCTGCTGCTGATCTACTTTTGCACATCCCATTTGTTTTGGCACATGAGCAAACACTTGGTAAATGACGTCAAAATGTTTGGCCTGTAGTTGAAGCAAAGAAGCAACATCTGTGTGGACTCAAACTGGTTTTATATCCACAAGGAGAGCCTGTTTTTTTTTTGTTTTTTTTTATTTTGTTCCATTTATTTGGCAAATCTTTATGAACAGTCTGGCTTCACTTGTTTTGACCAGTTAATGAAACTTCTGACGTGGTTATATCATTGAGTCCCTGCATATCTCATCTGTTCTCGTTATGTACAGCCCTGGTAACACTCGCTATGTTCGTGTTGCCCCAGGTTTTACTCGGCAGAGATCAGTATGGCGCTAAACTACCTCCACGAACGAGGGATCATCTACAGAGACCTGAAACTGGACAATGTTCTTCTGGACTCTGAGGGCCACATCAAACTCACCGACTACGGCATGTGCAAGGTACGGTCTGCTCTATGTGTAGAGGTAGTGCTGCGTTCAGGGGCTTCTTGGATCAAACTAAACTGTAAAAATACAATTTCGGAAAGATTTATTGTACTGTGTAATAGAAATGTAGTGCCATGCATGGTTTAAAATGAAGGATCTGTGACTTTTGTCTTGCATTTGTAGGAAACAAAAGAAATACCCCATGTAAGATTTGTATTACACTTAACATCTCAACTTTTGTAATAAAATGCAATGCCTACCATGCCTATTAATACACTGCCTTTGACATTTAACAAGAAATGCTAATTATGCAAATCATTTCACAGCTATGTACTAAAATACATCCTGTTAAAGACCCATGAAGCGTAGTATTTTATTTCCTAGTTCCAGCCCTCTTTATGTTTAACTTTAAATAAAAAAATACATTGATTTTGTTTGGTCTTCAGGAGGGTTTGAGGCCCGGAGACACGACCAGCACTTTCTGTGGGACGCCCAACTACATCGCCCCCGAAATCCTCCGAGGAGAGGACTACGGTCAGTACCTCTGGAGGAGGGAGGAAGAATGTATTTGTTAGATGCATCAAGGTTCTAAGTCCATTCACAAAAGCTGGATTGTTCTTTTTAATTACATTATTCTATAGAGACTCAAAATGGAGCATCTCAGTTGTTTTATAGCTTTTGTATAAACTTGACTGCTTAGCAAAGTTAAGCTCTACCTACGATATGCGAAACTTGGAACTGGTCGCTTAGATTTTTGCTCATCGCCTGCAGTTAGATGCAAAACGCTGCCCCACGTTTGCTTACGGGCACCAGGAAACGTGAGCACATACAGTAACTCCTGTGTCGGCCTCTGTGCACTGGCTTCTAGTCAGCTGCAGGATTCATTTTAAAATTGTATTGATGGTGTTTCAATGTCTGAATGGAATAGCTCCTGCTTATCTTTCAGAGCTTCTGTCGATACATGTTCCAGGTCGGACAATGCGACCGTCCAATCAAATGATTTTGGATGTGCCGAGGTCACGGCTGAAAACCAGAGGAGACCGGGCCTTTGCCACAGCGGCTCCGAGACTCTGAAACAGTCTTCCGTAAAGAGGGAGAGATGAAGAGGAGAGGAAACAAGAGAAATAGAAAAAAACATGAGGCAGACGGAGGGGAGGAGGGGTGTGTGTGTGTGTGTGTGTGTGTGTGTGTGTGTGAGAGAGTCATGGCCCTCACTCCATCTAGCAGTCCATGGCTCGGCCTTGAGGGGAGGAGGAGTATGTTGTGGGAAAGTAGTGCGAATAGAAAGTGTGTAGCCCAGGTTTTCAAGTCTTTATTAAAAACTCATCTTTTTGCACTGGCCTTCAACACAAGCTGAGCAGCTCTTTCATCAGCGTTATTATTATTAATGTATGCTGTATTTTTACTGTATTGTTTGTGCTACTGTCTTTTTAATGTTTGTTGTACAGTATTTTGGGCAATGGTATTATAGAAAGAGTTGACATTGTCTTCACAGTCAAGTTAAAAGTATTTTCTTCCCCATCTGATCCTAAGTAACACCTAAAAGTTTGACTGAAAAAGCAGACTGTGAACATTACGTCTTGGCATTATAAATTAGTTTAAATTCTTTAGTGAATACTTTCAACATTTCAAGTTTATTTTTGTCGTCACAGAATTGCACCTTTTTAAACCATTTGACTAGAAATGCGTGAAGTACCACAGACTAACGCGCAAGGTACATAACTTAGGTACTCAGCGTCTGTGTCAACGTCAAAGGCTCATCTCCTAAAGTGTAAACACAATTAACAGAAGAGGAAAATAACATCTTACCTTAGTTACTGAAAGTCGTGCTTAGCAACTCATTTTATAATTGAGTTGAATGCGTGATCACTTGACTGATGAATGATGCAGTCTGAATGTACTAATAAGACTCAAGTTACATAAGGATAGGACATTCAATTACTTGGTTCAGAAATAGTTTTGTCTCTGTAAAGCTTGGTTAGAAATGAAGTTTCTGCTCCAAAAAATGTTGTTCATATCCTTTGTATAAGAAAAAAAGATTGGATATAATAGGAAATTGGCTAATGTGAAGTACATTAGTACACATCAGAAAACCATAAAATAATGAGCGAAAATGATTATTTGGAGCAATAAACAAAGACCATTCAGGTGAGTCTTTGGATTCATAAAATAAAATGGCTAACTTTTAACCACGCTGTTTTTGTTTTGTGCTGTTCCCAGGGTTCAGCGTGGACTGGTGGGCTCTGGGGGTGCTCATGTTCGAGATGATGGCGGGACGATCACCCTTCGACATCGTGGGCAGCTCGGACAACCCAGACCAGAACACAGAAGACTACCTCTTCCAAGGTACTTTGCACTTTGAACGTAAAACTGCTGGATATTTCATGGCACCAACGGGTTTCATGAGGCGTGAGTTTGTACAAGCCTATAATTATCATCTGGGAACGGTTGTTATTATTGTAATATTGTGGTGCGCTTAGATAAATATAGCAGTAATCCCATTTTATCCATTATAATGCCTTGGATTTATGGAGCCTAGAATTGTTTACATTGCATCATCCCTTCGCTCCTCAGTCTCACTCTATGGTGACTAGACTCTAAAGCGTCAGCTGCCCTGGGCCTGACTCTCAGACCAATCATGAACACGTTAACACATACAAGTCATTTTAATAGAAATATCCAAAAGGAGTCCACAAGCTTGGAGATCTCAGTTGAGGACTTCACAGCAGGATTCAACTGGCAAGGATTCATTTAATGTCTAATTATTAATGGATTAATAATTAGACATCATGTTGGGATCTGCCTTGAGGGGAAAACAAGAGAAAAATGAAAGAAAATTCCTATGATGCCATAACTACTTCAACAAATCAATCTGTTTATTTTTGTATGGCCCAATATCACAACAGGAGTCATCTCAAATGCCGAATTATGGATGTGTATGTTCTACCAAATAAAGACAGACGTGGAGAGGGACACAGTAGTGCTATATAGTGATTCAGTGGTTTTTATGTTTAACGCAGCTCTGAGCTCAAAAACTTTCTCTCCACTCACTGCATCTACTGTCAGGATTAAACCAGAACTAAACCAGGAGAAAACTAGGTCTTAACCTGGTCCAAAATCGGACAATATCACGCACTGAATCTAGATTAAATGAGGACTAAACCAAGAAGTAAACCGGACTAAAGCAGAGACTGAAATCAAGGTTTGAACCAGGACCAAACTAAAAAGGACTAAACCAGGGACAGAATGAAACGATGAATACCCTGGACTAAAACTGGACTAAACGCAGGACTAAACCAGGTCTAAACCCAAGGACTCAATTAGAAATAAACCAAGAGAAATCTGCATCTAAATTGGGTCTAAACCTGGACAATATCACAGACTAAACCAGGACAACACCAGGTATAAATCCAAGAAGAAGCAGATGGCTTTAGTCGCTTTAAAAGACAATTTACACATGGATTGTGAAAAATATCCAATTAATGATGTCATAAATGTGTATATGGACAGTCGGACCAAACACAGAGAAATTTGTGAGTTCATAAAAATATTTTAAGCATTGGTGAAATCAGAAACCCAGCCATAAACTATAATAAACTAATAATAGCTGCCGCATGAAAACATAAAACAATTTCAGCCGACACCTTCAACTTCACACCTCTCTTTCGGACGCTAATTCCCAGTCCGCCATCTGTTCATCTAAATGTGTGAAGTCCTGGTTTTGTCTATTATCTTGTTGTGAGCCGGAGAGAAGCATTGTTTACTTGGTGTTATGTGAAAATAGACTTAGACAAACGTTATCCATCCATGAGGGAGATTGGTCGCGGTAGCTCGATAGAATATGTTTGCATAAGGCCAATAGTAGATGAGTTTTTCATGGCAGCAGGGATTTTCAAAAGGTTGTCATCGATACCAGGCTGATTCATGAATTGTACTGATAAAAAAGATTTATGTTGTTGAATTTGTTGCATAAAAACTAATATAGCTTTCTCTGGGTTTATAATGATTAGGTTGATCATGGTTTAGAACAAGCAGGTGCAAGTGTAAATGCAAAACAACAAATTAAATAAACGAAGGTCCATAATAATTTGATCCAACACCGGAGCAGATGGTGGGAAATTTGTTAGTGAAGCCCCTCGTGGTCCACCAGATGTTTTCTGAGGTCAGCTCATGCACAAGATCAATTAACTTTATTCTACATAAACATAATTCAACAACACGGAAAAGAAACTGTACCGGTGTTTCCATTTTATTCCCATGGCCTGTGATCAATCTTATTTTCTTATATTTTGACAGCAATGGAAGAATACCAATAATAATAGGAACAAACGAGAGGATCCGAGGTTATCTGACGCTAGTACTTTAGCAATACTTGGTTTACGATACCAGTACCTGAACGGTTTTTTCAATCCGTATACTAAATTATTTGTCATCTACACAAAAAAGTTAATCTAGATGATAAGTTTAAAGCATCCAAATTCACCTTATTAGAGCTGTTTTTACCTAATTTAACCACTTGTTCTAAGGTGTTTTTGACTTGTTTCAATAGATTTCTACTCATTTCCTTATTTATTTATTTGCCAATGGGGTAAGGAAATTGGTCTTGTCCTTTTGGCAGGATTTATTTTCCTAATTCAAGCGAGATTACCTTAGAATCAGTAAGAATGGTCATGAAATAAGACAAATAATCTATATGACAGTATATAAATATATATGGCTAATCTAGTCAACTGCTCTAAACAAGACTAATATTCTCAAATCAAGTCATTTATACTCGTTATTGATTGTTAGTTTTGTTGTGAATAACAACATGGTTTAACTGGGATATTTTGATGTCGAACTACATTACCCATCATGCTCCGCGATCCCATGGAGGCTTCTGATTGGTAGAGCTTGACGTTCACCATGTTTTTTGGAAAACAAGATTGAGTTCATGCATACTTTTGTCACCTACATATGACTATAAGATCGCTTTATCACCACATAGCTAGTTAGAACCCAAGAAAACGTATTTTTGAAGTTACTGACTTTTTTTGATATCCCTATGACAAAAATTAATGGGATTCTTACTCCTGGCAGCAGAGCGGGGCTTGAGCTGGTGGTGACTGTGATGCTCCATTGTCTGAATATTGGATTATTTGGGTCTCTGTATCCACTTACTTACTTACTTACTTAAATACACATTTTCTCAGGTACCTGCACTCCTTCTGGTGCATTTGTAAAAGCCTTGCTGCATGTATCCCCCCTCTGCCCCCGCCCCACTGTCACACTGATGTCTGTCTATGGCTCTCTGCTCCTGAGAGTGGCCTCTCCACACTTTACTGCCTCCGACATGTCAGCGCCACTCAGCCCCCACTTCACACCGTCACACGGCACCCTGCCATTACACACAAGTACTCACCTCTCTCCCTCTCTCTGTCTTCTGTGTGCAGTAATATTGGAAAAACAGATCAGAATCCCGCGCTCGCTGTCCGTCAAAGCCGCAAGTGTCCTCAAGGGATTCTTGAACAAGGTAAGAGGGGTCAGCCTCGGCCCGGATCAATCGCTAACACTGTTGGCTCTGAAAACGGCTTTACTATCGAGGTTAGCAGACACTACAGGCACTTTTTATTCTTTTTCAGTAAATGGTAAGTGAGTGTTTTTACATTTGAGAGAACTGTACAAGCTCTTAACTTCAGATGTAGTGGGTACCGTATAAAACACTGCATTTATGGATTTGCTATTGAGCATCATTGGATAATAAGGAGGAGATGGTGATTATTGAAATTGTTCAGATTGTATACTACTGTGGTATATTAAAGTTTTTCATTCAAAATAATTGTGACGCTGATGCTGTATTCGTCATTTTTGAAGCCAATTTTTACCTAAATGTATTGCAGGCCCCATAACTATGAAAATATATCTTATTTTGTGTACTTTGAAAGTACAACAACCACTTTGAAAGTACACTCTGCATTTCTGGTAGCTTTATGTAGAGCAAAATCTGAAAATATATTGAGAGGGTCTTAAAATTTGACTTTGGGCTTTCTGCATATAACCTGTACTACTAAACAAAATAATATGGTAATACACCTACTGTATATATTGATAATTCACATAACATCGCAGCACAGTCAGCATTCTTATCTACCAAAGCCCTCCCTGGAATATATGAAAGAAATATACAGTTTGTTTACGTACCCTTTTTCATAGAATGTGAATGAAAACACAAAAATCTTTCCACTCCTGGTTAGTGGTTCTGCAAAGCCATTTATTGCCAAAGAACTGAGTTTACTCTTTTGAAATCATAATGAAACCCTAACTACTCAAATGTCCCTGATCTAACGTTTACATGACCTTCAACAACTGCCAGGGAAATTGTTCAGGAGCAAAGAAAACTCACTTCAGCTGAAATACACGACTCTGACAAAATTGATGTTTATTTCAAGATGATATGTAAACTTTTGATCTGGGACAATTGGCTAGTTTCTTGTTGAAAAGCGTAAACAAACAGGTTTTTTGACAATAAATGGCTTCACGCAACCACTAACCATGAGTGAAATTCCCTGACATTCTGCCTGGGTATGTAAACTTTTGAGCACAACTGTGTATATTGGTACATTTATTCACAGATCTTCCCACCACAGTCAGGATTCTTTTTTTCTGCCAAAGCACTCCCTGAAATATGAAATAAATATAGTGTTTATCTTCACTATGTCTCGTTGCGCTCCCCCCTCTGTGTTTTTGATCTCTTTTTTCCCTCTCGCTGTTACTTCTCTTCCCCCCTCTTCTTTCTCATTCTCCTCTTCTCACCCTCTTCTCGCCCTCTCCTCTTCCCAGGACCCAAAGGAGCGCCTCGGCTGTCACCCGCAGACTGGATTCGCAGACATTCAGGCCCATCCCTTTTTCCGAAACGTGGACTGGGACCTCGTAAGTGACCCGTCTATCACTCCGAACACCTGCATGAACCTTCGTCTGACGACTGGCTTCTCCATTTCCCGTGTTGTTCCCTCTCGGGCGATCATTTATGTCTTGGGAGGGAAGTAACGATATTGGCAATGCTGTAATATCGCAAGTCTCAATGGAAATTTAGTAAATATTGGATAACGTGCTTCTGAACTGCAGCAGTTCATAATGAAGGAGAGCTGCCTAGTCGATGATCTATTGCAGTGCAGCCAACATGAGAAACTATTACTTTTGTAGAAGCTTTTAGATTTACATGGCTTACGTTATGGTTTTGTTAATGTCCATTTATTTGGTTGCATGGTTAGGAATGAAGATTGGAGGTTTATTTTTAAATCAATTTTACCTATCTGATCTTAAATTTTTGCTACACATTGACAGTATCTGCTTCTGCAACATCCTTGTTACTCATTGTGGCACGAATAAGGTTTTTTTTCTTGATTTATTGCTGTTACACAAAGTCAGGAGTTGCATATGACCAAAATAGTTGCACCACACTGCAGTAATGATCAAACTGTGGATCTGTAATTGATCTTTATTCATTTCAAGTTGAGAAAATTCAATTTATGCTGTTGTAAAGCATTTAGGTTTAGCGGTTTTCTGATTGAGACATGATTACTACCCAGTTTAGACAAAATTTAGTCTGGTTTAGTATATTTTATGGCTCGTTTCCACCTACCCTTCTTTGCTCTTCCTTATTCAGCTCTACTTGGCTTGATTTTGGTTCCATTACTTTGTAGAGTCTGCTCCTGTAGCCGTGGTTGCCCTGGTGTATCCATGCACTGCACAAATGGATATCTTGATGAGCTAAATTTGCTTGAATTCAATGTTGTTTGTTGTTGTTTATTGTTTATTTGAGCAATTCACATTCATAATATATTTCCAAGTTCATTTCAAGCATCATTGCATAGTGATGGTACTCAAAGGGTGTACACCGAAGCAAGAAAGCTTATGAGTGCCTACCCCGTTTCCTGTAGTTTACCATATATATTTCACAGTAATTAGGGCTGTCCCTAACGATTATTTAGGTAATCGATTAATCTGACCTTTTTGCCACTTGAAGCTAAAGTGACGCCGTTTGAGGACGTGTTGATAAAGTGAACTTAAAGGTAACGTCTATAGGATGCTCTTTGTACCAGTTTCACGTGTCAGTTCTCATTTGAAAGCTAAGAATCTCTAAAATTCAGTCTGGGATTGTGAAAGAGAGAGCGAGAGAGTCCTCATTTTGCTCTGATTAGATTATGGTCCGAGATTTAGCCCATATTTTATAATATAATGAATTCAAGCAAATTTAACTGGCCTGGTTAGTACTAGCGCCAAGCAGGTGCTAAAAAACGGCCAGTTATCTGTTAAATGGGCTGATGGGAACACTTCAAAGGCAGGTAAAGTAGAGTAGGGCAGGTGGAAACAAGCCATTAGTCACCTTATAAACCGGTTAAGTCCTGATTTGATCTTGATCTAGGCCTTGTGGTACTTGGAAGGCTAGCAGTGTACAGTATGGGTGTGATTTCTTGGGTGAGATACTGAAAAAGCAGCTTATTATCATAATCAATCAATCAATCAATCAATTTATTTCTGTTGCGCCCAATATCATAACAGAAGTCATCTCAAAGGTCGGTATGGACAAAAACAAATCAATATCAGACATCATGAATGATCAAAAGATTCACAATCAAGCTCCAAACTTTGTGTAAAGCCTCTGAAATGTATACTGCTAAAATTTAAACACAGTATTTAGGTTTCTTAGCCATAGTATTTAGCAAGCTGTAAATTTCCTTGTCTGTCCTTATGTGTCTCCCGTGTCTCGTTGATTGCTTTTTTACATGCAACATCCATCATCTCTGGTCTCATTTTTAATAATCTCGTATGGGCAGGATCGGCCGCGCTGCCAAAAAGGTCAAAACAAATCCATAGATTGATTTTTCTTAAGGAAAGAAAGAAAGAAAAACATGAATCCCTTGTAGACACATGAACACGGGGTCAAATGAAAAGTGCCTGTGGTCAGTGGCGGCTTCCTGCTTCGAGCCGCGTCGATGTGAAGTCGGGGAGGTGAAGAGTGCAGAAAAACAAGACCGGGATCCAGCGAAGTCACATGACTGCCGTCCGAGGAAGCGGAGACGGCCGCTGACCCCAAATGCTTCCTGTTCAGCTGAGAACCTTGAAATGAGAAATGTTTTATTGATGTTTTCCAAGCCTTCAGATTTGCATGGCTAAAGCAAGTAATATGGTTTTAAGAAATATTGATTTGTCCTTGGGGAAAAGAAAAATTGAGATTGCTCCAAAAAGTGATGAGGTCCACAGTGGTGCAGTTGTCCACTCGCCTCGCAGCAAGAAGCTCTCAGGTTTGATTGAATAGGTTGCATTCATGAAGAATTATGTTTCTGTTGGAGGGCAGATGGAGGATCAGTTTTTGAAGGAAATTTCCAAAAAGAAAATTCACAAATCTTGTACTACTCATCATTAGTTGACAGTGATTGGATTCGCAAACCTGTCATGTTATACTTATGGCTGAAAGACCTTTGTACTGGCCAGCATCATGCACATGTTTTGGAATATTGTCACCACTTTTGAACACCTTTATGAGAAAATAATCAGACCTTAGTTCAGGGTTAGGCAACATCAGGCCCGGGGGCAAAATCCGGCCCTCCATCATGGATCTTTTGGCTCTCCAAGACACTGGAAACAATTATTGTCTCAGATGAGAACATAACTTTAATGTGTTTACATTTAGTTACCTGAGTTGTTGTTTTAGGACCTCATCATAATAAAGCTGTTCCTCTCGCTGGAATAGGGGGGGACTTTTATTTTGAATTGCCAAAACCTTGATGTTTCTTCATTGGATGGTTCCTGTTTTGTTGTTTCCCTCACTGCGGCTTCGATTATTACTTTTCAATACTTCTTATTTTAAAGACAAGACTTTAGTGCACACAGTCTGGGAAGGTAGCTGCCAAAAAGGCAGAAAGCACACAGACATCGTGGGGGTAAGTACTTGTACTCAGCGCTATAACTGTGTTGAGCAGCCAGCGAAGAGCACGGAGTATTCACATGACACTCTGGACCAATCTGGACACACACGTGTTTTTGTGTTGGTGTCCCACGCTGACAACAGTAGGCTAGTGCTTGTGATGTGCAGAACCAGAGAGCGTACACAGAGATGCTAATTGCTCGCAATTACAATCTGAGTTCAGTTGTTGTCAGACGCGTCTGGTCGAGTTGTGTAGTGTGGACGCTCTCACGATTCTCAGTCGTTATGTGTGAACGTCCAGTCCTTCTAGAATCGCGCAAAATCTTGT
>OMNZ01024871.1:0-12108 GCA_900303255.1 Lesueurigobius sanzi | reverse complement strand
AATCTGAGTTCAGTTGTTGTCAGACGCGTGTGGACGCTCTCACGATTCTCAGTCGTTATGTGTGAACGTCCAGTCCTTCTAGAATCGCGCAAAATCTTGTCGTGTAGTGTGGCCACCCCAGTCTTTACAAGATCTCTTAAGACTGAAAGACTCAAAATCAACACAAAATCAATATTTTCAAGCCATTTATCTAATTTAAGATGGTCATTTCTTGTATTGTAACACTCTTATACATGGAAAATACTGAAAATACCTCAATTCCCTTCAAAACCCCCATCAGGTCATATACTGTATATGATGCACAACACTGACATTTGTAGAAAGTAGTGCTTTAGTTTGGGCCAGGATTGGGAGGTTTGGCCCCTGGTCCTTTGACGAGGGAAAAATCGGCCCCTCACCAGAAGAACTTGCCTAACCCTGCCTTAGATCATGATCATCATTCACAGACAGAGAAGACATTGGACTTTGTCATTCATGGGCCAATCCACATTAAACAAAAACTCACAGAGAAATTAGCAATAAACTAAGACTAGCAATCTGCATTTTGACAGTGACCATACTTACAGCCATTTCATTTTTTATCTTACCTCCACCTCAATTTTATAGACTCTTCAGAATGTCGTAAAGTCACGTAAACAAAACCTAGAGTCTCCTCTGGGGCCAGGACTCCCCTGAAAAGAGATTCTGAAATCTCTGCAGGACTTTCCTTTCCTGGCTAAATACAGGTTAATTAAACTAAAACATGTTATCGACGGTGAAAGCCTTTCCATTTGCACGGCTAAAGCTAAAGGAATATAGATTTTCAGTAATAATATTGTTCATAAAAGAAATATTTGAAGGGATTAAAGGCTGAATTGAGATCCAACGAGAGGATCAGAAGGGCCTTGGAACGTGTAATGTTATTGATGTTCAGGATGCTTAGATTTGTGTGGCTAAACACCGAGATGGCTCTTCAAAGTGATCAAGACTCTTAAGACCAGCCTTGAAATGTCAAACGTGTCATCGACGTCCAGAGAAGCCTCGTATATTTGCATCGCCAGAGAAATATTGATTATTAGCAACTATTTTCACTGGTTTGCGTAAAATAGAAGTGAGCCTTGAAATGTGGCGTTATGGAAGTGTCAGAACTTTCAGATTCGATCAGTCATTGTTGTGTTTGGCGAGTATTGATTTTTCAGCAAGAATTTTGGCCCGTGCATCTTTTGTCCACTGGCTTTGTTTCTCCCGTGTAGAAACAGAGACTGCTGTTAAAAGCAATCCAGGGGAGTGTTTTCAGAAAGAGCCTTGAAATGTGAAAACTGTGTGCTATTGACGGTTCGAAAAGCCTTTTAGTTTTGCATGGCTAAAGAAAACACCGCGGTTTTAAGAAATATTGATCTCCAAGCGGCGATCGGGCAATGTTCATTTGCCCCTTGACTTGAACTGTTTTACGTCGAGGGAGAAGAAGAGACAGAGAGCCTTGAAATGTGTTATTGATGTTTGGAAGCCTTTAGATTTGCATGGGTAAAGTCAGGGTTTTGTGAATATTGATTTTCAAGCATGAATTCCGGCCACCTCCACCAACGCGCCGCTTCAACAGATCTTTGTGCGAATTTTAGAAAAATGCTGGAAGAATGTGCCCGAGATTGCTGCAAAAAGAGGAGCCTTGAAATGGGAAATGCATTATTGATATTTAGAAACCTTAGGCAGGGTGAAAGAGAGGTTTTTGTTCTTTTGGATTCGAAACATTTTCGTTTTTTTTTTTAGTATTTTTCTTCACAAAAGTTTAATTATTGAGAGTCCCAGTGCCAGCGTAGGTCAGTGTGCCTCCAACACTTCAGCTTATTATTGTTGATCTATCTTTAGCCTGTTATGTCTGTGGCTGCGGCCCTTCGTGTCAGTCAGGGCGGTCAGTGTGTCGGGGGGAGCGCTCTGGGCCCGGACATGAACCCTCCGGTCGGTCAAAGCGTCTGGAGGGTCGGCTTACACCCCCTCGCCCCCCCCCACTCTCGCTCCTCTCTCTGCTCCAACACGTTCACACCGGCCTTAAGTGAGTCACTGCAGGTACGGTACTGGCCTGTAGGGGGGGCAGTGTGGGGCTGGCAGATACAGTTCATTGCGTTTTGGCATTGCTAAGTGGGAAGAATAATGTAATTGTATCAAAGATTCACTTTTGTAATCCTTTCATTTTGGAGCAGAAGCTACAAAATTACGATATACACTTAACCAAACTCTAACCTGATCCCATGTATAATTAAAAATATGTATTTGACAGCTAGCATTTACTATACCCATTGTCTTTTTTGTTTCCAGTTGGAGCATAAACAGGTGGTGCCTCCCTTTAAACCCAACATCTCAGGAGAATTCGGTCTGGACAACTTCGACGCACAGTTCACCAACGAGCCCATCCAGCTCACGCCCGACGACGAGTACGTTTCACACTCTGTTATTCATGATGCGCCACAGTAAATGACATGTAATCCACTTTTTTTTGTGGATTACATGTACACTTGAGGCTAAATAAGGTGTAGTTATTATAAAGTGTATGAGAAAAACAGATACATGAAAGAAATGTGTCCAAACCTTTGACTGGGAGTGTGTATGTAAGCCTCAATCATGTCCACTTTAAAGTTTTAATTTACCTGTGATTCTGCTGCTCTCGTGATGCTCCAACACACGTTTCTCTGTTTTCTCCCCAGGGAGGTGGTGAAGAAGATCGACCAGTCCGAGTTTGAAGGTTTCGAGTACATAAACCCTCTCCTGATGTCGGCGGAGGAGTGCGTCTGAAAAGAACTCCCATAGACTCTTCTAACTTCGCTGCATGGTTTCACGAAACATCCACGAACAATACCGCACTTCTTCTTCTACTTCTACTTCTTTTTTTTTTTGCCAAATCCAGTTTCACGCTCTGCCATTCACACACCACTTTGCCCTTAAAACCGTCTCTTGGACTTTTTATTATTAATTATTATTTTTGTACGGCGTAAACTGCACTGAGCTGTCATAGGGGCCTCTATAACCGTAGCCATCTCGCTGCTACTCACATCGGTTCTTCCATTTTGCCGAACACGCGGATAAAACGGCGGGAAAGGTGGAAACTGCTCGACGTTACGAACTAAAGGAGTCGGATCTTCCGTGGCGATTTGTATTTTCAATGCATATTTTTTATTTTGTATATATTATTTACCTATATTAAACTATATTGAGGATGTTAGACAAGGCTTTCATAGCTTCCATGTAATGTAAAGTCAGACAGAGTGGAGGCAGCCCCCTTTTCACACAGGCACCGGATGATAGAAGGTTTTAATTATCCAACGATGGCGAGAAACTGTCGAATGAACACGAATGTAAACCAGCCACAATGAATACTTTTTAAAAAGCTGATTAATAATGATGCCAACACTGCAAAAAGTCATATCTTAGCTTAAAAATACTCAAATTCAGAATTTTCTGGGTCATTTTGAGTCACCAAGTAAAAATGGAACAAGTATTTTTCCACTCAGAATAAGAAAAAGCTACGATTCCAAGTAAATGTAGATTTATTATATAATTTTATGTACAATGTGATGTTTTCTCAATTTAAGTGTAAAAATGCTTGTTCCGTTGGCAGATTTTCGACTAACCAACTCGAATCAAGATCAAATTACTTCTCACAGTGAATAAGTTTAGCCTGGTCAGCCTCCCATTTTTTCCCAATAATTAAATGATACACTCACCTATTCAGAAAGCAGAGGGCAGCACCAGAGGATGGAGAGTTCATTATTTTGGCGATATTGAACGTTGAAATGGAAATGAAAAGCATTGTGTTTAGAGAAACCATTTCCCCCACTAACTCTTCTCCATTTTAGTGAAAAAGTGTGAGATTTTAAAACTTTTTATAGCATATTTCAATGAGAAAGTATTTAAATCTGATTAATTTAGCCTGAAAAGGATGGAGTTTAGCTGACAGTGCTTAATGTGCATAAAGGCATCTTGCATCTTTAGAAAATGTCACACAGGTCCAGTAATTGACCCAAAACCCATCTGCAAATGACTTTTCGTATGCTATAGTGGCCCCCATTGTCTAAGAGGTTGGATGGTTTGAAGATGAAATTGAGGTGATATTTTCCATTTTTAATCCAAAAGGACACCACTGATTTGTTGAAATTGAGTCATAGCTGACACACAGTGGGTTCAGGAAGGAGTCGTACTTCCCTATTTATTCCCGTGTTAAGTTTGTTTTTTATGTCTTAAATTATTCTGATCACGGTTTTCCAGAGGGTTATATAATTATTACTTTATTATTTTGTAATGTGGGACATGAATTGATATTACCACAACCTTATTTTTTTAATGTTCAAAGGCAGCACAATGGACTGGTTTGTCCTCGAGGTATCGGGTGTGAATGCTTACAATGGCACTATGAAATCAGCTTTTCTTTGTTTTAAATTTGTTCCTTTTCTAATTTTGAAGGCATTATGATTATGGTAAGGAAATCTTGTGCAGAACTTTTATAAAAACATTGATATGACTTTAGTATCAGCTGCTACATTATCATAGAAATAATTAAATAAAACTTTCTGAACCCACTGTAGCCACTTCTACACTGCAGAAAGTGGGCTAGGAATAGAACTTTTTGTGCACTTAAATAAAGAAAAAACATCTCATTGCACTTAAAATTAGGAAATAAATCCAAATTTACTAGAAATTAGACACTTTTTCTCATCAAGTGCAAAATTTCTTGTTCCATTGGCAGATCATGTTACTTACCGACTCAAAGAACGCCAAATCTACTTATTTCAAGATTTCAAGAAAGTGGGGTCCCGGGACGACCAAAGGTTGTCCACGCATCATTCACATTAAAGTAAATATAGTTTTAAATGAATTTGTCATGTAGGGGAGACCGGGGAGAGTTGTAACGGCACCACTTTGACCAATCAGAGTCCAGATAAGCCTAATATGATCCTATCCATCTGTAGTCCTTTCCTCTGTGATCGTGCACAGCAGATCTCAAGACTTAAGTCGTCCCTGTAGGGAAATCTGTCTTGGACTTGTGCTGAAGAGCCTCATATAATACATAATTAACACATTGACACATAAAACACATGAATGTAGAGCAGAAAAGCAGCAGGATGAGCACAAGTCCGGGTCGACAACAGTGCTGCGCCAGAAAACTGAGTTTAAGACAAGAACGTAATTTTTTATCTCCTACTTTAATTAAAATGCATTTTCTGCCTCTTTTGTCAGGCTAGTTTACTACATTTAGCTGAACATTATAAACGGAGGCAGGGATGGTTATAACTAGAGGTGGGGGATATTAACAAAAATGAATATCTCGATATTTAGTAGGACTGTCTTTTTGAAAACCATTAAAAATATGTTAAAATGTGCTGGTAAATATATTCATGTAGATTGCTTTCATCAAAAGGATATTATATTAGCAGAAAAAATAACATTATTATACTTTTTTTGAGAAATTACACAGAAATTACAAAAATATCTCAAATTAATTTTTTTTAGCAACAGTTTTTGCAGATTTTTGTGAATTTCTTGACTTTGAAGGTACTCCATATTGTAAATTTACATATCTTCCACACAACATTTTCTATATTATCTTGTAGACGATAAATCTCCCACCTCTAGTTGTCGCACATGATTACGCAGGCGTTACAACCCACTCCTCTAGTGGGGAGAGTTGTAACAAAGCTACTCTTTGGTTTGACTCCCTCTCACGGTGTTTGTGCTGCGATTATAGGAATCCAAGAAACGAAGGTATTTTGTGTAAAAGTTTGAGAGTCGAAAGATTAAGTCGTAGCTTAAATGATCAGCGAGTTACAGCCCTCAAGCTAAACGTGTTACAATCATCCCCTATTTGTTTAATTATAATCAGTATTTGAGCCTATATTCACTACTATTTGTATTAAATATTGAAATACATAAAGAAAAACACTACTATTTGTATTATATATCTAAATTAGGGTGGCCATATGTCCCAGTTTACCCGGGACAGTCCCAGATTTGAGCCTTTTGTCCTATGTCCCCATAGGTTTCTGGATAACCATTGATTGGTCCCACTTTTGCACAACCTCTGTCCCAGTTTTTCACTGGTGCCATGTCCAAAGACGTGAAAGTTACTTGAAAGTTGATGGTTTTGGGCCACGGGTGACGTGAATAACAAACAAAGTCCATCACCTCATGCCGATTGTGAAAGTCTCTATCAATTAATGGACCAAACAGTTTTACCATTCATTTTCTTTTCAACTTATTGATTATTGGGGGGCCCCGGGACATGTTTAAACTGATGAGGGGAGGCCTGAACGCACTGGACTTTGAGATGGCGGGTCGAACTTGCTTCTCGATCAACTTTTTGCAGAACTGACTCTAGCGCCTGTGTGAAAAGGGACCAGCCACAATCACATCCAGTCTAGCTGCGTCACCCCCTTTCTGTAGCACAAAAGAACTCTAATCTTTTTACAAATCCTAATTATGAAATGTATTTTCTGGCGCCATTATTTAACACTGCTATATTATATTTCCAGACGGGGTTGACACTACCAAAAAGTGCTATGGTTGCTGGACTCTAATGGAGGTCGCATCTCTTCTTGAAGGAGCTGTAAAACTACTAGTGAAATTGCTTTGTAGACTGTGAAAATAGGCTGGAGGTTCACTGTGCGACCCATTTGCGCAAAAGACAGGACCAAAAAACACGCAAGGTACTCCCTAAAGGTACGTCATAAGGAAGATGTCCGCAATCAAACGTATATATATATATTCTGATTTTTTTTATTTTATTACTCTGCCTTTCTTCAGTGTTTTGGTTTTTTTTTGTATCGTTTTCCATTCCACTCATGTCTTTGTGAGTTCGCTGTCCAAAGCCATCACAGCAGGTAGGGTTTTTGAATAAATTTTACTTGATGGTACCGATTACAAGCGGAAATCTGAGAAAAAAAAAATTGAATCTTTGGGGCCCGTTCGACGACAGAGAGCTGTTACATGTTACTTTGTTACTTTTTGTGAAAAATTTAAGTTTGAATCATTGTTTTTTATATTCTGTTGATTACAGATGTTCGGGGTACGCCCATTTGAAACACACTCTTGTATTTGTGGTTTTGGGGCTGGATGTAGCTCGCAGGACTTTTGTTATTAGTGTACAAAAACACTCACAGTAAAATAAACCATTTATTTCTCATGCTCTGGTCATGCCTTTGGATATACAGTACTCTTATCATTTATTAGGGTTGGAAGTTAAAATACTCTAGCCAACTGTTTAAAGGTACACTGTGTATCTAGGGCTGGGCCATATGATGATAGAAATTGAATAGTTTCTTTTTTGGTAACATCGTTCTTATGTTACCAGGGCTAAAATCGGACAATACCATGGACTGAATCTGGATTAAACCAGTACTAAACCAAGAAGTAAACCAGACTAAAGAAGAGACTGAAATCAAAGTGTAGGACTCGATCAGAAATAAACCCAGAGAAAACTGCGTCTGACTTGGGTCTAGACCTGGACAATATCACAGGCTGAATCTGGATTCAGGAAACCAAGATGTAAACCAGACTAAATCAGACACTGCAATCAAGGTCTAAACCAGGACCGAACTAAAAAGGACTAAACCAGAGACATGACATAACGATCATTAACCAGGTCTAAACCCAAGGACTCAATCAGAAATAAACCAAGAGAAAACTGGGTCTAAACCTGGACGATATCACGGACTGAACCGGGATTAAACCAGGACTGAACCAAGAGGGAAACATGTCACAACTCAGGACTGAAACTTCGACTCAAACAGGTCTTAACCAAGACTAAACCACTACAATACCAGGTCTAAACCCAAGAAGAAGCAGATGGCTTTGGTCGCCTTTAAAACACAATTTACACATGAATTGTGATAAAATCGAAATGGTGATTTAAACTAAAGGAAATCGTGATAAGATTTTTTGGACCCAGCCCTACGTGTATCTAATATCATGCAATACAAGCCTCTATTTCATTACAGATATGTTTATAGTGTTCTAAAATACCTAAAAACAAAATGAACAAACGTGTCTTTGCTGTGAGCGGCTCCTCTTCCAAGGCCTGACTTGTAAGTTTCCTGGGAGCGGAGACGTCTCCAGCTCGTCTCCATGAAGATGTGGACTAAAAGCAGCCAAATATGGGATTTAGATTAGGTTCGGTCTAGAGCTGCAACTATTGATTATTTTAGTAATCGATTAATTTTTTGTTTATTACATCGATTAATCGAGTAATACAAGTATTGTACTTTAATTAAAAAACTAAATGTCATGTCTTTAGAGCAGAATTTGAAAGAAGAACCACATTTCTGATAGATATAACACAATTTATTCTTAATTTCTCATCAGTTTGTCCCTAAAGAAGCAACATTTCTAACAGACACTGATTGGTTAGTGTCCTGAGAACCAAAATAATAAATGTTGAACGTTAGTAACTTGTACATATTGGACATTTACTGTACATGACAAGATCTGTGGGGAAAAAAATTACCCTATCTTTAAAGAGACAGGGTTTTCGTCAAAAATTCTAACTTTTATTTTAATTCTGGCTCAAATAAGACAATTCTGTGAAGAAAACAATCCGATCCGATTACTAAAATAGTTGTTATTTTAATAATAGATTAATGGTTTCAGCTCTAGTTAGGTCCTCATCTAAATCTGTTCTGTAATTACTCAATAATAGCACAAATAGCATTTTCTGAGTCTGGCTGGTCATTAGCAGCATGTTCTGTATTTGCTGGCAACAGTATAACCCAGAATGTTATGCGGTGTACCTTTGTAAACACTGCTGTGATCTAAAGCAGGGATCAGACTTCTCTCCCCAGACTCTGCTGCTGCTCCTGGGGGACGGGACCAAAGCGTTTGCTGCCGGGAGTCACAGTCCCTCCATGTCTTGATCTGGTTGTGTCTTGGTCTTCCTCTTGATCTCCTCTTGGTGGGTTATATATTGTAACTAGCCCTGACCCTGACACAGTCCCTTCTTCACCTCCTTCTCATGCTCCACAGATGTGTTTAGAGTTTACAGTGGTGCCCAAAGTGGGGCCCGGGGGCCAACATCGGCTCTCCAGGGGGTTTCATTTGGCAATCGAGGTGGAGCTGAAATTGTAAGGTGTATCTACAGCGCAAAATCTAATCTAAAATAAGTTAAATTTTCTTGAAAGGAGATAATTTGACCTTGATTTAAGCAGGTTAATACATTTTCTGTCAAAGCAATACGTCTTTTTGCATTTAAAATAAGAAAAAAACATCTTATTGCACTTATAGCACAACCTTTTCATTTTACTTGAAAAAAGAACAAAAATCTATTTCTATTGACATGTTTTTACTCCAAATCCAGAAATGTTCACTTAGATGTCCTTTTTTGCAGTGTACTTTGATTAATTTGACTGAATAGACTATTACTAGTTACTAGGGAGGCCAGAACAGCATGTCCTACTCAATAGCCCAGTTATTAAACGGTATTTAATCCTAGATCTGGTGATTTATGTAAAAACAGTATTGTGTTTTGGCTCTTTGCTCGCTAATACTTTTCCATTTTGGACCTCTGTGTAAAATACTTTGGGTGACCCTGGTGTAGAGGGTTGATACAGTATCTGCTGGGCCCCAAGTTCTGCCCCGCTCAGGGCGCTCAGAAGTGTTAGCCTGGCAAGCCAAGCATGCAACAGCGGTGAGTCTGGATTTCCAGTCTACAGGAATGTCTATTGGGGATCAGTAACAAGTCATTTTTAACTGATGTTACATCACCAAACTTAAAATAAATATGGAGATATTACCATCAATAAGAACCCATTTATCAATCAATTTATATTTTGTATAACCCAATATCACAACACTGTAAAGAGCTTCACAAACTTCAAAATAATGAAACAAGGAGCAAATGTAATGTCCAAACAAATGTGCTGTCTAAACAAAACAAGCCTAGAGTATCCCCCATCCTTAGACCCTCCACAACAAGAACTCAAAAAACCCAGGGAGGAAAACAAGAGAAACCTCGAAGAGAACCACAACGAGGAGAGATTTATGCATGCAGTGTCTCAGAATGCAGAGATTCAAGTTTCAAATATTTTTGCTTAAAGCCTTGGGTTGTACCACACAAACCCCAACCCCTAAACCACAGTCAAAAAGGTGGACACGCTCCCTCCTTCCTTCACTTGTGACGAGACCACGAGATATTCCAACAAATCCACTTATTGAGGCCGGACTCTCCCATCAACCTACAGCGAGGACAGGCCACCTCTTGGTCCCAGCCTCTTCTTCACACTCTGCTGTTCACGCTGAAGGTTATGACCCGATGAAACAGCAGGACAGCAGCAGCAGCAGCGATGAGATCCTGCGGTCCCCATCAAAGACCCCTTCAAAATGATGTCAAAAGGCGGCCCAGACAGAAGCAACATTTGTCAAAACAGAATCAATCCCAAACGACGACATTTTCCTTTTGCCTGCTGGGATCTCCTCAGCAACCCATCCATAGCTTTGTGCCAGACTCTGCTTCCTTCCAGTTGAGTTGCCCACTGCCCTGATGAAGAGCTATACTGTATACGGCTCATACAGTGCGTTCTAGACCAAGTACTTCTCATTGTTAATGGGATAATAATACACTCCTCATTGCGTCTGTAAAATCACTGAAGTAGCTCTTGATTCTTTAAGAGCACACATAAGCACCAGCTCTCATGTTGGAAACCCTTAGTAGGCTGGAAGTACAGTGGAGCACATCGGTAAATACAGTGATCCTGCCGCGTCACTTTATATGTTTTACTAAGGGCCCCGCGTTTACCAACAACTCGTGCATTCCTTCTAATTAATCCCCGAAGAATACCCCAACCAGGATGCTTTCTCTTGCATATTTTACATCATTAATTACCCAAGGTTAGGCTTGCGTGTTGGGAGCGGAGCGTTGGCGCACCGGTCCTGGCTGCCTGGGGAGGGGGGTGCAGGGCTATAGAGGGGGGGTACACGGCTCATGCCCCGCACCGCTAAAGGGCACAGGAGCAATGTCAAACAAGTCGTCAGGGGAGTAATGAATTATGCGAAGGGGATTTATTCACGTCCTGTGGCCCGCGATGGAGAATTTGTCTTACAAGGCGGGGGCAATTTTGAGCCAAATCGGGTTTAATTAAGTCATTTGAGTCGATATCCAGTGGTTTTTTTGAGGATTTAGATTTAAACGAGCTGTGGGAAACTGCTGAGAGGGGAGCGCTGCGCCGCACAAATCAATCTTTTTATTATTTTCTGACATCCGCTGAAAACGACGAGGATGAGAGGCACTGAGGGGAGAGATGTGGCGTGTTGGGGAGTAGCTAAATACATGTGTTTAAAATATGTATTCAGAATACCCATTGTGAGTAACTGTATTCAGGTACAAATACTCTTTTGAGGGTATTTCGAATACAGTTACTTTTCTAATACCAAAGGAATACAGAAAGGGAGAGAGGAAGGAGAGAGACAGAGAGGGGGAGAAAGAGAGGAAGAAAGACGGAGAGAGGGAAAGGAGAGAGGGAGAGGAAGGACAGAGAGAGGGGGCAAGGAAAGACAGGAAGGAGAGAGAGAAAAAGAAGAGAGACAGAGAGGAAGGAGAGAGAGAAAAAGAAAGACGGAGAGGAAGGAGAGAGACGGGGGGAGAGAGAGAGGAAGAAAGACAGAGAGAGGGGAAGGAGAGAGGAGGGAGACAGAGGAAGGAGAGATAGAGAGAGGAAGGAGAGAGAGAGAGGAAGGAGACCGAGAGGGAGAGAGAGAAGAAGAAGAGAGACAGAGAGAGAAAGAGGAAGGCGAGAGAGAAAAAGAAGAAACAGAGAGGGAGGAAGAAGAGAGTAAAAGAAGAGAGACAGGGAGACAGAGGAAGAAAGAAGAGAGAGAGAGGGAGAGAGAGAGAGAGAAACAGTTGGTGTAAAAGTGTTGCTGCATATTTTAAATCTTTCACCATATTTACACAACAATATAATGCAAATCAAGGTGAAAGTATTCCAAGTATTCAGAATACAGTACACTGATTGGGCAAAGTAACCGAATACGTTACAAAATACATTTTAAGACAAGTATTCAGTATTCTGTAACGGAATACAATTCAAAGTATTCTCCCCAACACTGGAGATGTGGCGTGTCAATGACCTTTTGACCCCTGGGATGCCCCCCCCC
>OMNZ01024867.1:23912-36938 GCA_900303255.1 Lesueurigobius sanzi | reverse complement strand
TGTAGTTCTGGGCTGATTCCTCACCTTTCTTAGCATCATTGATACCCCACAAGGTGAGATCTTGCATGGAGCCCCAGTCCGAGGGACATTGACAGTCATCATTAGCCTCTTTTATTTTCTGACAATTGCTCCAACAGATGTCCTTTTCTCACCAAGCTGCTTGGCAATTGCCCCGCAGCCCTTTCCAGCTTTGTGAAGGTCTACAATTTTGTCTTTGGTCTTGTCCATGTTGGTAGTTAGACTTTTGACTGATTGTGGGGTGCACAGCTGTGTCTTTATGAACCTCAAACAGGTGCTACTAAATTAGAATCATGAGGAGAGTGTAGTTGGACTATTTAAAAGCAGAATAACAGGTCTTTGAGGGAGAACTTCAAAACTGCAAAATCACAGGGTAATCACCTTATTGGCCTCACTGTATCTACAACAATTTGCTCCTTATTTTTCTTTTTCCTTTGATTTGTTCTGGTCTTTTATGTCTCTACTAACCTGGCAGAAGCCAGATTGATGTGTAGTGCTCTAAATTCTACTACACCACACAAGATCAGGTTTGTACAATTTTCTTCAGAAGGGTGTACCTGTAAAACTCTTAAAAGATGACAATGGCTTGATTTGAAATCCTTCTACTGTAAATTAAAGACAGCCTTTGAAATATCCTGTAATTTACAGTTAATGTAACCTCTGTGTCAACAACAAAACAAAATTGCATGGTTGGATCGTGGAGCTTGCAAAGTCTTGGGAGAAAAAAACTGTGCAGCACAGTAATGGAACTTAACTAATCCAACATTTTATAATCTATTTAATATCTATTTTGTGCATAAGAGATGTTTGTACAGTTTATTTACAGAGAGACGCTAAGAGACTATCTTTATTCTTATTTTATTATTACTATTACCTGTTGTTTTGGTTCTCTGATGACACTTTTCCTGACTTTGTGCACCCCCGTGTGATCCTGTCCTAAGAGCTGTTGTGACAAGTAAATTTCTCCATTGTGAGATCAATAAAAACTATCTTATCTTATAAGGCCTCCTGAAGTCACATGTAGGTTATGTATTTTTTTTATTAGTCTATTGATTTTGACTCTTCTGCATAATTTCTACATGTCGTTTGGCTGTCTATTGTAAGTTTATATCTTTAATGGAAAGTATATGCCATTTTGCAGCATATTTAACATTGATGCATATTGCAGTATATTAAGACAAAATAAATAATGCAATCATGCAGATACAAGCCAAAAATAACAACACTGTGGGTTCCCTTTTATTCTTAAAATTTTATGTACAGGTGCGTTTGATTTATTTTTAATGTACATTCATATAGAAAGTATATATACGCAATATTACAATGAACACAAATTGCACTAGTCTTTCACATAGATTCATAATCAGAGTCACATCATTTTGTTGTCTTGGCAGAAGCATTTCCGTTGGTAAAAGGTTATTAATCACCTAAATATTTTAGTGCCTTTTGCATTATTGGGAGAGGAAAGTCATTTTAAAATTGAGATGGAGAGGACAGCTTTCAAGAGAGAGCAGAATGGTAAATGATTTAATAAAAAGGAAAACATTTGATGGACTGATCAGGACAGACCACACAACAAAGAGAAGAGGAAATTTCCTTCTTCAACATCCAATCACATTTCTAGCCTGTTAATATCAATGGCAGATAGGTCCAATGCAGTTAAGTGACTTTTGATCAGCCTTACTCTCCCAAAGTTTGTTTTACTGAAAGAAAGAAAAAAAATTCTAGAGTAAAAAATATATTCATACAAAAAGTAAACTCTTCTGTGTGTCATTAGAACAAAGAATAAAATTAAAGGAAACTGTGGTCATCTCATCTGTTAAAAGAATTTGCTCTTGAAGACTTGAGTGCCGTTTGAAAAGGCAGAGGAGATGGACAGGAGAGGAGATTGTCAGAGTAGTCCAAGTGCTGTTCTCCTCAGTGATTCTCTCTCCATCTCCTCGTGTGGTGGGATCCGTGCTATCCCGGGAGCGGTGACGGGGGAAACTGTGGGCCTGTCTGGTGCCTGAGCGAGTTCCTCTGCGACCCTTCCATCAGCCCTGGTCCCCAATGTCGTTGTCCACAGGGGGAGGGACGCTGGACATTACTGTGGAGCCAGTGCCAGCTGTGAGATAGCCTGCTACTCCTGGACCTGAGGGACAGTGTGATATTAGACACTTGATAGTGTGAACTGGAGCTAATGGTGAAATGACAGTAAGAAAATAAATGATGGATGACGGAGTCCATGGCAATTCTAGCGTAAGCGGCAAATATTTAAAAGTCTGAATGTTAAAGTATATTAATAAAAAGATGGGAGCAGAGTGGGATAAGTGATTTTTACTGTGAGACTTTAAAGGCCATTAAAATACAGTAATAGAAACATTTTTGCACTATTTCCTTAATTGATAAATTGCTGATGAATTATTTTAGATATAGAAAATAAGGAGTTGGTAAATTCTGACCTGTGTAAAGAACTACAATGAAATGATTACAATGGCAGAAAAATGTGCACAGGCTGATAATGAGAGAATGAAGAGGAATGGCACTTTGGCTCTGATGGACGTCTACCTGCATCAGAGTAAGACAGAGGGCTGTGAAGCCCAGCTGTGAAGTCTAGAGCCCACCTCGCAGTGGGCTGCTGGCAGCCAGGAGAGAAGGAGTGGATACCCCTGAGAAGGAGAAGTGGGAACAAAGAGGAGGAAACAGCAGAGCTAGGAAGTTAAAAGCTGCCGTAGAAAGAACTACGACTAAGCACAAGTGAGGAGTCATCCACAAGGTGAATTTAAGGAAAAGCAAAGGTTAGGATTTAGTAAGGGCTCAAAGAAAACACTTGGGACTTACCTTCACTGAAAAAAATTACAGTAATATAAATATCTTTCAACTACAGCAATAGAGTAGTTTATACCTGTGAGGTATCCAGCCGTTTGAGAATCTGAGATGAAAAGATCATGTTTCTGGTCCTTGAAGGCACTCCAGACAGAAGACCTTGCAAGAATCTCATTGACCTGTTAACAATTACAGTATAATGCATTAATTGTTAGTAATTTTCAGAAGTGAGTACTTAATATTGGGACTAGTTCTGACAGACCTGCTCTCCGTACTGCAAACTCCGAGACATGGACTTGAGTGCCTTAACGATCTGTGCCTTTGTCGCCGAGGGGTTATCCAATGTCTCCAAACCAATTCCTTCCAACAACTTCAGAAGGTACGGCACCAAGTCCACTCGTAGTGCCTGTTTAAGACAAAACACTCAAACTCAAACTGCTTTGAACAGTAAATTCAACCAATCAAGTTTACCTGAGCCACAAGTTCAGTCTGCTCCTTCTGAAACATACGGTTGAGAGCTTCACAAGCCAAACCCGCCATATCTGCCCTGGATTTCATACCAGCCATTAAAGGTCCAATAGTCTCTAGGGCGGACATGGAGCGAACACAGAGCTGCAGAAAACAACAGGATTGATCAATGCGTATCATTCTGAATTTACAACCAGAGCCAAAAAGAGCTGAAGAAAGTCTCTCACCTCATTGTCTGACAGTACATGGATAAGGCGGATGGAGCTCTTGGGCACAGCGTTGTTCTTGTGGTTAAGTGCTGCCAGGACGCGGGGCAAGTGACCCAAAGGAGGGACCTGATCCGCCAACTGAGTCTGAGTGCTAAAAAGGCAAACTGCTGCTGTGGTGACCGTCTCCAATGCTTCACCCTGTGGGGTGGCACAAAGTGGAAGTCAACCTGATGTCAATTCCATTAATATTGATGGCCACATTTGGACGTTGTAATCTTATATTTCTTATAATATATGTGATTTAGAAGTGAGAGGTTATGAAATGTTATTATGCAAAATGCCAACAAAGGGAGGTAGTTTCTATGTGTAATGAAACAATTTGGAGCCAAAAACAGACCACAAAACTTAGTAAGTGTACAGACAAGGAGGACATGATGGACCACAGTGTTCTGATGTCAGCTGAAAAGGTCGTGAATGATGAAACCAAAAGGCCAGTATGTTTAGAATAGTTAAAAGCTTACATTGGGGTTATTTTTCTCCAGCAGCTCAGTCAGAGTCTCTAGGAGGGACACCAGGAACTCTCGAGGCTTGCGTAAAACCCAGCCTGGCTGAGATATGAAGATTCTAAGGAACACCCCCCCAACTTCCAGCTCTCCCTGTCCTGCCCCGTACGCCACAGTGAAATCCTCTGGC
Source organism: Lesueurigobius sanzi (assembly GCA_900303255.1). Taxonomy (NCBI): domain Eukaryota; kingdom Metazoa; phylum Chordata; class Actinopteri; order Gobiiformes; family Gobiidae; genus Lesueurigobius; species Lesueurigobius sanzi. The sequence goes on along the minus strand of OMNZ01024867.1, from coordinate 32,745 downwards.
AACTAAAAACATACACAATGTGAGAAATTAGGATTATAATGGCAAAACACATTACTGAGTTGTTATCGCAAAATGTGGGTGGACTTACTTTCCAGTTCACATCAGGATTATCCTTTTGCTGTTTAAAATGTCTGAGGGGAAAGGCATATATATACATATAAGTTAGGAGAGTTGGATAAATTGTTTTAATTTAATTGGTGGATTGAATAACTCACTCGAGCATCATTTCTCTGACTGTGGTGGACACGGTCTCCCTGGAGCTGTCATTCCAGATGAGCTCAGGGTTCTCGTGCGTCCCCTCAAAGATGTGCACCGCCGCCTCTGCGTTGTCTCGCATCGCGTCCATGAAAACGCCAGGAAGGAAGCGCATGAGGGTCAGACGAACCTGTGTGAAAGCAAGGACAAGACTTAAAATAAACAACATATTGCACACAGAGAACCATTTGTCGTGTTTCTTGACTCGCCTTTGGTCCGACAAGTTTATCTGAAGTCATTTTCGAGAAGAGCTCTGCAGTCTGTGTGCGGACCTGAGGGTGAGTGCAGTTGCAGAACAGATCTAGCAGGTAGATCAGAGCACCTGGAGAACCAAGAACAGGCATGTGATGTAAATGGGAATTATTTATGGAAAGTACGTTCTATAGATAAAACTATACCTTTGGCCATAGCCTCTTTGACAATCTTTGTGTTGGAAGTAAGTGCATACAGTGTTTCCAGCACCATTTGTCTGCCTACAAGTTAGAGATGAGGAATAGATCTTAGAACTGGTGCATTAAAGTTATCTTTAAAAATAAAAGTCAAATGATCTCACTGGAAGGTAACGAGTGCAGTAGCAACAGAAGGTTGGACAAAACTAAAGACTCTGCGATGTTGGTCACACATTCTTGATTTGAAGTTACTGTATTTACAACCTACACAAAAAGAAATTGGCAATTAGCCGTTTAAATGTATAACATTTTAATTTAATGTAATGAGGAGACAAACCTCTAAAACAAGCTGCTGAACTCTGCCAGCTCCATGAACTCGCAGCAGAGAGAAGAGCAGTTTGAAATGGCCAATGCACTCCGTTTCTGATCCTGTCAGTAAGACAGAAGACATAATTAGAATAATTTCAAATCAAATAACAAATGCAGGCACCCTGCTCATGTCCCACCTGGGTTGTTCTTAATGACGTTGCGCAGAGCCTCTAAAGCCATTTCAGCAAAGCGCAGCCTCTCTGCATGCTGCTGTGACTCTACTTTGTTAGTTTGGCTCATGGCCAGAAGAGTGTGCAGATACTGGGCCTGCGAGCCCACATAGTCCAGCAGGCTGGCTGCAAAGGCTTTGGGAAACTACAAGCCAAGAAAATAATGAAATCATTTATTATTAATTATTGACAAAAATAATTATCAGCATTATGTAAACATGTGCTTTCTTTTACTCACTTCAAGAGGGAATGTTGGTTGTTCATTGTAAACCCGCACAAAGATCTCCCCAACAATCAGCTCTTTACTGTGCTCACTAAACAAAAAGTCTGCACCAAAGTGTTCATCATTTTCCCCCTTTGAAAAACAAAAGTAATCGTTAAATTAAGACTATTTTATAATCAGTATTAAACGCGTGCATTCAAAACAAATGTATTTATTATTACTCTCTTGATGTTTCCGTCCTGTTGAGACTCCAAGAACTCCAGCAGTTCAGCTCGAGTGCCGTTGTTCCAGATCAAGTAGGGATTTTCTGAATTACTATTCAGCAGCTTCAAGACCTACAACAAAACCAGAGCTGATGATCAAGTGTATGATACAAATGTCTCCAATGAATGGAATCTGTGTTCCTCTCCACCACTGACCTCAGCAGGAGAACCTGTGCCCAGTTTCCTGGAGATATAAGGAGTGAGCATTGCAGCTAAACTCTTGCGAATGGTTGGGTTTTCTGGTGGTGCCCCCTCAATGCCATTAGTCTCTGGGACAGGATTGTTCCCATCTGGGCTGTGAGGGGTTGGGTTGTATCCGCCAAGGCGGCTCAGTGCGATTAGGCTCAGTTTGGCCAGGCTGTTGGCGACTTCCTGTTGGTTTGTCTCCTGACTGGCCTGGACTCCACTCTCCTCCAGAGTGTAGTCATAGTTAAAGAGATTCACCAACAGATGCCAAAGCACTCCTGCGTGGTACAGATGGGTCTGAAGGAAGAAGTCCACTGCAAAGGAGCTGATGCACATTACTGCTAATGTAGCAGTTTTGGGCAGACCCTGTGACGAGAATAAGTCCACATAGATCATGTGTTTAGTTATTGTAACAACCCATTATACATACTCACTGAGATACATTTGAAATGAAACTGACCTTTCCGTGGAAGAGAATGTGGCAAATGTCCCTAATGATGTTGGGCTGTTCAATGATCTTCTCCCTGCACTCCTCAAACTGAGCTGCTACGCTGTAGCACTTACAGATGTGCCCGCACACCTGGGAAACAACATTACACATGTGCATTAGCAGTTCAGCGACAATTCTTTTTCATGAGACAACTTTATAAAGGATTACAGTGATTTACCTGAACAGCCATGTCATCTGGTTTGCTGGAGGCAGTCAACACGGCTACACACCGGGACAAGGCTTCTAACAATATCTGTTTTAGAGTGATAAGATGTAAGACTAAGGCTGTATGAAAGCAGAAGAGTTTTAAAAGTACCTCGATGCCGCTCTCTCGCCGCAGTTCCTCTGCGTTCAGAGCTGAGCAGTTGACTGTGTGGAAGGCCAGTTCAGCGGCCGCTGGGAGAAGAGGCGAGGCTTTGGAGAAGAGCTGATCATCATCAGTCTCCATTTTGATGGTTTTGATGAGCATGGGGTAACCGGCATATTTATATGGCTCCAGTTCTGTTGACATATAGATAAGTTAATGACAGTGAGACAAAACAGGAGAGTTCAGAGTAAAAGACAGACCTTGTTTGTGCAGGTTGAAAAGAATGCTCTGCGTTTTGAGGATGAGAATGATATTCTCTGGATCAGGTCCATCCACCACTCGTGCAGATTTAGTACAGAGGAACTCATAGGCCTTGTTAACTTTCTCAAACATATCCTACAATGACATCATTATAAGAGTTACATTCCAACCTGATCACAAACTCGAACACTCACTACAAACTGAACATACCCTTCCGTCTGGGTTCTTATCAGGATGGTATTTCTGCGCCAGTCTAAAGTAGGCTTTTCTGATTTTACTCTCCTCGTGTCTGAAAATAAAAAAAGTGTTAGGTAATATCTATGGTATTCAAATAGAAGAACACCATTTTGCTTTTAGGTGGGAATAATATGCAACATGTAGCTGAGCCAGACATGCACTCACGGTCCCTGTCCTTTGGGGAGGTTGAGGACTTCAAAGGCATCGTCCACAGACATAGATGGAGGTTTTTTCTCCACTTCTCTCTTCCAGGCTTCAAGTGTATCTTTAAGCAGCTTAACCTGAACACATCAAACTGTATTAGCAAGTTCAAGCCCATTCATTTATTTGGATGAAATGGGATTAAACCCACAGCATCTCGAATAGGCCAGCTGGGGAAGCGGGTGGTGTCACACAGATGTCTGAGGTAGTAGATGTTGCAGAAAAGCTCATTGTCCAGCTGAGGGAAGCTGATGACTGGGATAGGACAGTACTGGTACAGGGCTCGAGTGTTGCTCTGCAGTCTGGGGCTGAAGTCGGCTACATGGGCAGCTATCTTTTCGATCATCATGCGCCTGAAACATACCGTTTATTGTAATTCTATGCATGTAATGAGTGACGATAAGATATATTACTGTTGTGAAATGTATTTGTAATGGTACCTCATCTCACTGCTCCAAATGGCTTCAGGCGTGTCAAACTCTCCAAGAAATATCTCAGAGAAGCGCTCAGCCTCGTAGTTTTCCAGGTAGCAGACCATGGCTTCAGGCAGAATAGACCCCAGAACACTGCGCTGGACTATATCCTGACCCTTGGCCTAAAAATGCAGTCAATTCAAATTCATGCAAACAATTGATGAAATAAAACAAATCTGGTAAAAAGTAAAAGTTGTCTCTACCTCTTCTGATCTGAAGGCTTGCTTTAGGTGAGTGTACTTCAGGAATCTATCAGGAAGAAGGAGGATATACTTGAAATACAATCAAAACACGCAAACGTTTGGCTACTTCTTCTACTATCGGAAGGGATGTGGTAGGACCTGGCAACTGGTAGGACGTTTGAGCCCGTGTACATCATAATGAAGAAGAATATTCCGGTCAAATAGAGACGCTGCAGATTGGGGTTGTCCTGCATCACCAAGTACAAGACATTGGCAACTTTCTCCACCAAAATCGGATCAAAGGTCAATAAAAGCTGTAAAAAACAAATGATCACAAAGAGGTCAATTACGCACAGTCTTCGTAAAGTTGAATGCTACGCATCAAATTACCTGCACAATGTGGGGAAGACAGGCGTTGTCACTAATCATCCTCTTGATTTTGGGTAAAGGACGGATTATAGCGTTATCTTGGTCTCTGTGGAGCAAATGTACAGTTCGTGTTTGATCAGAAGGATTACAATGTTTGCTAATTTACTTCAATACACGCTCTCAGTAAGTATTCAGTAGTGTGTACCTGCTGGGGTAGTACGAGCACATGGTTATAAGCATGTTAAGGATGAGTGTAGCCAGGTCAGACTCGTTCATCACAGCCTGTCCAGACGCCAGCAGACACCACTTCAACTGAGGAATGGCCTGAAGAGGGCGCCACCCGTCCATCCCCTGAGCCCAGCAGCGGGTTTTCGCTGTGAGGACGCCCGTGTTCCAAAACTCCTGCATCTGCACGGCGAAAGGCGTAAGGTTTAAGGGCGATAAGTGCATAGATGTGTGAAGGAGAAGTCATTTACCTCTTCAAAGCCGAAAGGTCCTCTCCGTTCCTTGTCAGCGTTACCAAAGTACCATTCTTTTTCACTCTCCCTTCTCATGTCGGGCGAAGCTTCCAGGACATTACTCTGCAGGGTATAACATTAATGCATCAAACTTTTGACACTCAAAGACAAAACAACAACATTTAGGGGAAAAAAAGCTAGTTTGAACAGGTGTCCAGTAGTGAGTCTGAGTTCCTGATGGGTTGTGGGAGTGATAATCATATGTATAGGTCATCTCAACACCATTTTAGGTTCAATTGAAGTCGTTTTATGCCGTACCTGCAGTGGGACCGTTGCCCTGCTGGTGTGGAGGTGGGCCAGAGTCAACAAATCCACCAAGATGCGCACACCATTTGAATCCATCACCTCTTTCACGTTTTTCTAAATCAGAAAAATAATTATTCATACACACAGCGCCTCCCAATTGAAATGTGCATTACACGTTTTCAAAGACCAACCCTATTCTGGATAAGCTTGTTGAGAAAAAGGATGAGTCTGTCTCTTTCCAGTTTGTCTGTACACTGAAACCACAGAGGCACATTTACAAATCAATCACGAAAAAAACTGTATATCTGCGATTGTATTTAGCTGCTGGCCAGTACTCACTCGATCCAGCATTCCCACAATGTATTTGGTGTCAGTGAACGGACCAATCTCTTCATAGCACTTTCCGTAGACGATTGCTAGAGCCTGTAGGCATAGGCACTTCATCGTGACTTTGGGTGTGAGCAGAAAGCGGTGGTAGAGCTCATTGAAGAACTCATATCTACGAGAAAAACAATCATAAGCAAGTAGGATAGGAAACTGAAGAAGCCTGTTTGTAGTTTTGTTAAACTTACGATCTCTTAATGGCACTCGTTTCCTCATTTTCATCCTCCTCCAAAAGCAGTCGCAGGTAATAGTCTCCAATCTTGATCTCATCAGAAAGGCAGTCATATTTCACCTGGTAAAGAATAAAGCGGTTAGTTCACTACTGTTGTGTACGGTCTTGGTTAGCTCACGTCTTGTAGTCTGCGGTACAACATAGTACCTCAAACTCCTGGTGGTTCCAGGAGATGACCGTGGCACTGCCCAGTTCGCGGTCCACGCCGAATGCTCGCATCTCTCCCTCCAGAGCCTCCCGCAGCTCCTCCCTGGTCTTGAGGTTCCAGATGAGGTTGGATCGCGCATGGTCAAGTTGAAATCTGAAAAATACACACAAGAGATTAGGCCAAACACGGCTTTTTACATTGTACTTTCATTATAACTGTTAAGTGTAACCAAATAATAAAATTAATCCATTCATATAACTGTATCGATAAAGACCTATAAATATTATCTGTATCTGTGGATGCAGTCGGGACCCAGTGGTCACAAGCTACTCTCGGGGAACATTTCAACATTTAACTCTTTAACTTGTCATAGCGTTCCCAACTGTTCCCTGCCAATGAAGAGAGGGGAAAAGCCCATAGGAAAAGCACACAGTGCGCGCCGTCGGAGGAGAGGAGAGAGGAAAAGAGGAGAGCCGTGTTACCGGCAGCTCTTTCATGCTCTCGGTTTCCCTCTGAGTGTTTTCTCTACCTGTATCTTGCTGCCTGTTAGCCTGGCAAGCCAGATTATAGCATAAATTGTATAAAAAATATTTTTGGCCACTAGGGTGCGTCTAGTTTACTAGGCTAGCTGCCTGTGACTAAATCACTGGCAGTCTCTTGCTTTACAGCAGGATTATGCACAGTTTTGAAAGAAAATGAGGCGGATCAGGCGGAAGAGGAAGGACAGATACGACAATGAAGATGCAGCTTTGCTTCAGACTTTTCAAAATTATGCTCAAATAATATTATTCCCTGTGCCAATATATGCCACTAAACTATATTTGTATGTAGAATGTTGCTTTTGACCTTTCAATGGAGTTTTATCTGCATTTTTAGAAGTATAAAACACCTTCAGTTCCACTGTTGTCCACACGTCTGTGCAATAACAATACAATGTTTGTAAAAGGCTCAAAAAAGCAGTACCTGTAGTAAAACAGCTCCCAGTTGGATTCGATCTTAATTCGTTGTCTTCGCTTTCTCAGGATGACTGGTTTCTGGTTTGGATTCTGGAATAGAAATGAAAGAAAATAATGATTTTTACAAACTACAAAAAGATGGGTTCCACTTGAAGTTCCTTTGAAATTGTGATAAAATGACATTGAGTTGAAATGGCAAAAACATAGAAAGCGTATGCGCACCAGAGGGCAAAAATGTGAAAATGCCTTTTGAAAAGTTAAAAGAAAGACAAACATTTAAACAATGTTTTCATTGAACTCCACAAAACAAATAAAGAAATACAAAACCAAAATGGGATCCCAAAACTGGGTGCATTCTGTTTTGTCATCATGAAAACCTTCATGAACCCTCCTTTGTTGCAACATCTATCCAAAAAGTTATTTTTCTACCATTGCTGTACTTAAAGCTTGTAAGTTGTTTCGAGTATAAAAAGTTGGAAGAAAAAAATGTTTAGATGCTAATATTGATGATAACAGGGCATTCAAATGTGAACTTCAAGAGGTTGAACAGATTGAAGCTGTGGTTTCCATGATGCAAATTCAAACCACACCCACTTTATAGCACACAGAGATGGTGAATGCTTAATGGACAGAAAGACTGTTTAAACAGAACAGATCCCTTTGGCCGCTGCTACTTACCAGGTTATTTCTGTCCTGCTGCATTTGAAAACAGAAAACCACAATGGGAGGATGAGACAGAGACAACACACAGATTATTGTTTCTTTGATACAACAGATGAATTGCAACAAAACACTGCTAATACAAAGGATAATGGATACTCTCTCATGTTTTGATTAGTTCAAATATAGCAGAAAAATAGCAATGAGCGTGGAGGCAATGAGTACAATCAATCAGGCTTTGTTGCAAATGATCGTAAATGTTTTGTTCATCTAAATGAAACCAAGAATTGGAAAAAAGATTCAAACAAAGGCTTGGGAAGGAGGATCGGGAATAAAAACAGACAGATCTTTCAGTTAAGAGAACTTTATTAGGGATGTTAAGAAGTGCAAGGACACTAATCTACACAAAACAACTTTCTTATATTGTTAAGCTGTTTTCTATTAAGCATAACCAGTTGAGCATCTGAAGCAGAAATGATCTAATCAAACTAAAGTCAGCAGCAGCAGTAGCAGGATATTAAAATGCCTTACCTCCTTCTGAGCGATGCCCATCTTGTCTCTCCAGTGCATCAACACCAGATCGGTCTTCTCTTTGGCAAACTTTTCTACCTCTTTGGCTGCTTTCCCTGCTATCCGCTGCCACTCGGGCACCTTGTTACGATTCAGCTGGTCCTGGAATACATTACACAAATCAGAAATGGCACACAAAGGCAGCTGTTTGTTGAAATCGTTTGTAGCACAATACCGTGGCAAGTTTCAGGTTGTCCCGGATGTGCATTCTGTCAACATCTTTTTCTGGGACAGCATCTGTGCTATCGAGGTAAGACAGTAACCCCGTGGGCTGCAGGGGTGGAAGAACAAGACGAGCTCAGGGTCAAAAGATAGAATGAAAGATTTGGCTCATGTTCAACCATATACCATCAATTATATGAAAGGTTTTGGACTGGAAACATATTTTTCTACTTACAGTGGGTATAAAAAGTCTATACACCCCGGATGAAAATTTCCATTATTGTGAATAAAGAAGCCAGGGCAAGCTCAAATGAACTTCCAAAGTCATTTTTCACATTTTTTCAATAATTGGCAAGTTTCACAGCTGGTAAGCACTTTTGTAGCTGCTGACAGTGTGTCAATTCGAGTTTGAGGGATTTTTGCGCATTTGATGCACAAATGATTGATTCCATTCCAATTATACCTCTTTTTTTGTTTCCAAAAGGCATCAGGCTTGTCTATATGTTATTCTAAACTTTCATGAAAGTTTAGAATAACATATAGACAAGCCTGATGCCTTTTGGAAACAAAAAAAGAGGTATA
>OMNZ01024867.1:0-23892 GCA_900303255.1 Lesueurigobius sanzi | reverse complement strand
TACTTACAGTGGGTATAAAAAGTCTATACACCCCGGATGAAAATTTCCATTATTGTGAATAAAGAAGCCAGGGCAAGCTCAAATGAACTTCCAAAGTCATTTTTCACATTTTTTCAATAATTGGCAAGTTTCACAGCTGGTAAGCACTTTTGTAGCTGCTGACAGTGTGTCAATTCGAGTTTGAGGGATTTTTGCGCATTTGATGCACAAATGATTGATTCCATTCCAATTATACCTCTTTTTTTGTTTCCAAAAGGCATCAGGCTTGTCTATATGTTATTCTAAACTTTCAGATGCCACAGTAGAACTTTGTGGCCACAATGAGCAATGGTACGTTTGAGGTAGAAAGTGCACCAGCTTCATGAAAAGAACATCATCTCTAACTATTGCGTATGGGGCTGGACCCATCATGCTTTGGGCTTGTTTTGCAGCCAGTGGCCCAGGTACATGTCACGCTTAAAGAAAGAATGAATTAAATTTATTTACAACAAATTCAGGGTGAAAACGTTACTCCATCTGTGAAAAAGTGGAGGCCTTCTCCAAATGGATAATAATCCTGAACCTCAAAATCCACAATGGATGGTTTTCCCGTGACCTTCAGTCTCCTCACATAAACATCACTGAAAATCTGTGAATAAACCTTCAAAGGGCATTGTGCTCAAGACAGGACAGAAATATCTTAGTTCTGGAAGACTTTTCTGATGAAAACTGGGCAAAAATCCCTGAAACTAGAATTGACAGACTTTCAGCAGCTACAAAAGTGTTTTCTGTGAAACTGGCCAAAGTGAGGGCTTCATGGTATAACTTTGCAGGGTGTGGAAATTTTTGCACCAGCCTTTTTTCCTTTACAATTATTTTTTAAATGTGAAAAATTTGAAAATCAGATTTATTTATTTTTTACATACAAGCGAGTGTCTCTTCTGTAACTTCATGCCTTTGGAAGTTCATTTGAGCTTGCCCTGGCTTCTTTATTCACAATAGACATTTTCATCCGGGGTGTGTAGACTTTTTATACCCACTGTATATTATTATATTTTTCACTTTAAACTTTTATGTAATTTAATCCAATAATACTATAATATAATAATATTAATTACATTATATAAAATGTAATTTGACATATATTGAAGGGCCTTACAAGTATTCTTTTCAACAGGTTCATGGCGACTGGATTTTCTGCTGTCCACAGACCAACTAAGTGACGACTCAGCTGCCTGAGAGGGAAAAAAAACACAATCATTTGTTTCGCAGAATGGAACAGGAAACTGTGGTTTACTAGAGAAATTACTCAGAGTTGAGCAGCTGTTTTACAAATACAAGAGTTTTACAGTAGAAAGATAAGATTTTAGGGTGGACCTGTTGGTGAGCATTCTCTGGTCAGCGCTGACGGTAAACAAGGATGTGTGCAAATGTCTCGGCAGAGCTCCTTCACTCAGGGCCAGCTCTTGCATCTTTGTAGCTATGTCTTTGTCTCCTTCCTGTATCAGGAAGAATCGGCAAAATGTCAATAACCTGCAAGTAACGATACAGACTGCTGAGCTTCTGCCGACCTACCTCTATAATAGCTTTCATCACCAGGCCCGCTCCTTTCACTATTGCCATAGAGGGGTGCTGAAGATGACAACAACGCATCAGTACAAGCACACAGGTAGAAAAACAAACAAAAAACATGTGTCAAATGTTATACCTGGAAAAGTTTAAACAGGGTGCGTCCATTGGAAGCAACCATCTCCAGCAGCATGTCAAACTGCTGTCCCTCGGTGGTCTCACTGTACGGCGCGCAGAGGGCAAAGGTCAGGAAGTCAAGTAAAGAGCTGATGACCAACGCTCCTGTGCCTTGGTCCTGGAAAAAAAAAGATTTTTTGTTTGTATCGAGCGCTTTCAATCAACTGCAACCAAAATGTGAAACCATAAAAACTTAAAAAATAAAGCTAAATCATTTTAAAAAGTACCACATTGGTGATGAATTTTTCAAGAAGGTTTTCCAGGAACTTCTTGGAGGACAGGAGTGAAGCTTTGTTTAGCTGCTCTTGCCTCAGGTCATAGTCGTCATGCATTGGCTAGAGTGGGAAAGCGACACACGAGTCAGCCCAGCGCGCTGCGAGAATCAGCTGTAAGCCACATGGGCGCCAGTCACCCCCCTATACTTACACACATGAGGGCGCAGAGCATGTCGATAGCAGCGTGGGTCACACCGTTGTTGTTCCTTTTTAAAGCTTTTACCGTCTTCACACCCAGTTTTTCTCTAAATCTGGCGGGAAAAAGCATCGACACATTTGAGCCGTGAGCCATCTATGACTTACACGTTGAATAATACACAATGTCTATTCAAAAACACACTACTGGAGAATTTTACAGTGGCCTGGGACTTAATAGGCAAAGAATTTATTGCTCCTGAAAGGACTTTTTGTTTCTTTTGCTCACCAACAACAGCACAACATTTTATAGTGGGCGTGTCTTGCATAAATTAGACTTTTAAATGTTTTGGGGTAACTCCATGCAAATATTTCAACTTTTCAAAATTCGTCTCTGTGTGGGAAAAGTAGCACTTCATTTCAGGCTTTAGGGGCTCTCTGCTGGCAGCAAGGAAGATGTTATTATTAGTGTTAAAAACAAAACAAAAGCTTTCATTTGAGCTAACAGCATGCCAATAAATCAATGGTGAATTACTGAAGAGGTCCAGTGCTGATTTATGGACTTCAAGGAAATTGCACAAATGAAGCAAAAACACTTCTTCTACAGTACCAATCAAATGTTTGGAAACGGTTTATGTATTGTTTTATAGTTTATTTCAAGACTGAAGACATTCATTTATGAATATGGACTATGTTTTTCTTTGATTACTGCTTTGCGCACTTTTTCTCAGTGAGCTTCAGAGAATGTTGAAAACCATTTCAGGTTCATTCATAGTTTAACCCAATACATCCAGGACTAGACCAGGTCTAAACCAGGACTAACCCCACAAATCCAGGTCTAAACTATGACTAATCCCACAAATCCAGGTCTAAACTAGAACCAACCCTATAAATCCAGGAGTAAACTGGGACTAATCCCATAAATCCAGGTCTAAATTATGACTAACCTTATAAATCCAGGTCTAAACTAGGGCTAGTCCTGGTTTAATCCTGAGTTTAAAGTGTTAGTCGTGGTTTTGTTCTGGGTTTAACGGGCTAAATTAATCCTAGTTTAGACCTGGTTTCGTCCTGGGTTTGTAGGGTTATTGCCTTCAATGGGACTCATACAATGTAAATAGTGTTGAAAATAAAGGAAAAAAACAATACATGAAAAGTGTTTCAATACTTTGACTAGTACTATATGTTTTTTTACGAGGGGAAAAACAACACACACATACACATACACACATAATATGTCCCCTTTAAAGTGCAGATAAAAGTGTGTGCCTTGTGGGAGAAAAAGAAACAGCCAAGTACTTGGCAATAAATCTGACAAGAAGAATCCCAATTAGGGTTCAGAAGCAAAGAGTCAACAGTAAATACAGTTCTTCTCATACATCTCAGTGACCCGTGGGAGTACAATGGCTTTTATATATATTTTTAATGGCACTAATGGTGATGGAAACTACAAAAACATCTAGACGCTAGGGGTCTAAAAACGGAGATACGGTGGGCAGTAAAGACGGCATGCCTTTCAGTAAGCAACACTCTGAGGGTGAAAACAGAAGGTGATAGTCCTTTTCACAATAGCCACGCTCTGTACCAGGAGCATTTGTGAGCGGCTTTTGTGGTTTAGGTTTGGATAAAAACAAAACGTTCGGTCTAGAACAAATTGATGCATGGGAGAGAATGAACAGGACAGTGGCATGTGAATGAAGTGGGAGGTTTAGTGCGGCGTTTAGTCTGTGGCCAAAGTCAGCTGCGCAAAAACGGCGAGCGATCCAAGCGTTTAGCATCTCATTGAACATGTTTGTGTAAGCTCTCAGTCGCGTCTCATTTCGACTGATTTGTAGTATGATTTCAGGGGTTAGTACAGAGCTTGGTTTATGTAAAAGGAATATGACGATTCAAAAACAGGCAGCAAACAGAGGGTGCACTGAGTTGCATGGATTCATATTTACGTTCCATCTGAGAGTCCAGACCCATGACCAGACCTTGGAATGACAGAGCATGCCAGTTATCAGCAGCTCCGATTAACTTGATCTTCACATTAGGTGTATGCAGTGGGTTCAGGAAGTCATCAGTCCATTCTACGAGTTTGCGTTGAGGTTGGAGCCTAATAGTGTTATAATGATCAATGATTTAAGTTTTCATGAAGAGTTCTATTGCAAAAGCAGATATCTCTATTTTAACATACATTTTTTAATACTTCTCACTGTACTCAACAGTTGATACTTGTGAAATTAAAGTTTGTGATTTAGATTTGGCATTAAAATAGATATAATCATTAAAAACACTGCTACTGTATATAAAAGAGAAATTTGCAGCCATACATGACACTGTTTTTGCAATAGAACTCCTCATTTTCCGCAGTTTAAAAAAAGGAAATGTTATGATTTAGTTTCACATTTCTTTATTTACACTGGATTTAGTGGCTGCAAAAAAAGAATTGACTGAAAGAGGTCTGAAAACTTTCTGAACCCACTGATTGAGAGGTTAGTCATGAATAAGCCTCATTCATACTTGGGTAGCTGGGTGAAGGCCTGGAAGCCAGCTTTAGAGGCCACTAAGCGGCGGATGGCCTGGAAATGGCTCTCCAGCTCACTGTTGAGGACAGGTGTCTCCGCCTCCTGGGATAACAGGGCCAGGATGGCATTGTTTATGAGCTTCTCTTTGTTCTCGGAGAAAAGGCCCTGAACACATCAAACAGACGTAAAGTACAGTCAGCAAATGCATCTTTATTTGGGTCGAAGAAAACTAAATCTAAATCAAATGCTCACGTCTTGCGTTACTGCATGTAGCACTCCACTGTAGGAAATGTTGGCATTGAACCTAAACACAGCATCAGCAAAGTTGCCATCTGAAATGAGAAGCAAAAATTACATCAAGTCATATCTCAAGGCATACAACAAACACTAAGGCCAACTACCCAACAAATATTAGCTATGTTTAGTTTGCAGATATTGTCAAGATTCTTCACATTTCAGTGGAATAACTCTTTTGACAACATAAGGAGCACATCAACATGATGAATGAAGATAACTGGAGTTCCACAACACATACCAGCAATATTAATGATGATGCACATGGCCGGAACATAACAATGCTCACAAATCTTTATGTACAATTTTAAAAATGTATATATCCACCCACCATTAGCAGAGTAATACATGTTAGAACTACTGCCTATTTAGAAGTTCAAAACAGGACATTTACTAAAATCACAGCGATCAATAATATACAATAATAACAGCATTTCCATCCTTAATATTGTTATCAGTCCTGAGACGGTTTTTGTTTTAGGCCCTAAACGAGACCATGAGATGTGACTCACTGGGTGGTGCAGCCAAGAACTTCAGGTGCAAGCTCTCCACCTCCTCGTCCACGGGCATGCTCAGGAGACCCCACCTCTGGCCTCGCTGGGTGGGAGCCATCTTGACGCACACATCCCGGTTACCTGATGCGCGCACCCCGTCAAGAAGGCTGGCTAATAAGGAGTCCCTGTAGCAAGAGCACATCTCTCATGAGAAACTAGATAGACGCGCGTTGCACATGTCTGAAGCTCATTCGTACCTTTCTGTCGAGGAGAACCGCCTGATCTGGCCTCGGATAAATTCTACTGTAAAAACCTGAGGGTTGTCTACGTCGCATATGAGTGCAAATACCTGAAAGCAGACAAAAAGGAAAGATTATACACAGTAAGAGTATTAGAAATGGCCTTACTGTAGGTGTAAGCTCTACTCTCACTCTTCTAATCAGTGGACTACGTTAGCCAACATACAGTATGTCTACAGGGAGAGTATGTACAATGCACATTAAGTGATGCTACATAAAGGGAATCCAGGTAACATTAAACTAAAGTGCATAATATGACAACATGAGACAACATTTAGGGAACATTGAGCTAACATTTCTACCTAGCTTCCCCTGGTTTGCATTTTTTGCTGTTTACTTCTTTGCTCCCTTATTGGACATGCGCAGAGGAAGTGACATACATAGAGGTAAACAATTTGACTCATGCCAAACATATTATACCAATGAGAAATGAGGGAGTCAAAATCCTGTGGAACTTTGCCTCTATTACACTGTCCACCAAACTTTTCTTCCTTAAAAAGCAATACAAGAGTAACATTTTCCAAAGATATGATCCAAAACCTGTCATATGCACTTTAAACCAACACAATTAGAGCCCTGAGGCCGTGCAGGGACTTAAGAACTGAAAAATTCACTACACACACTACTAGGGTTGCCAAGATTAACCAGTTTTGCGATTACCGCGGTTAAAATAGATCACAGTAAGTTAAATCGTGAGAATTTTAGGAGCCACGGTTAATCGTAGATGAAATGGCATCCAGTGTTCAACCCAACACTCATCAAGTTAAATAATCCAATGTGCAGAGCGTAAATCTTATCCATCTTTACATGTCAGAGCACTTACAATTTGAAAATAAATTGTAATATACGTGAAATGAGACACGTTTTCTAGTTTGAAGTGCAAAATTGCTCGTTCCATTGGCAGATAGTTTTACTTACCTGCTCAAATCTAGGGCAAATGTTTTATTTCAAGAAAATCTAACTTCTCTCTTTCCATTTCTAAGTTATTTACTTTTGGCAGTGAAATCAGCCATTTCAAAAAAATATTTTTTACCTTTTAGGCTGAATGTTCAATAGCTTTTTAACTAGAACAACAATTAAATAAACATAAAATGCCCAGTTTCCTTTTTGTGAAAGTTTGGACAGAATTTTTTTTAAGATTTTGAAAAATTCTCTGTTTTCTTCCTTAATTCCGATAATTGTGAATCATCTTAAAATATTTTTTCTCACAATAATCAACCATTGAAGATTTAGAATTGTTTCACTTTTGTAAGATGTTTTCATAATTAAAAATAATAAATCAACATCACAGCTGTTATCGACAAAATATTTCCTTCAACCATGTTTACAACGATACATCATGTACTGTATGCTTGCCCTAACCTGTAACATTGCCTTTTTATCACTGCACTGCGAAACTGTCTAAAGTCTGGGACCTTAAGACCACAGCTAAAACAAAATTGCTACCGACTCAATGATAAACTCTCAGAAAGGCTTGACAAAATGCACAATGACTGAAATCCAGTAATCAGTCCATGCCCCAAATGAGTTCCAAGTGCCTACCTCTCCAAAGGGTTTAACTGTGACTATGTTATAAGAAGCCGGGTCTCTTTCCACAAGGCATGTCTCCGTCAGAGCGAGGATACGTTTCACAGGCTCCTGAGAAGACCAAACATTAAACATCATTAACTCGGAACAGTATTCAGTTTTGAAGTGTAAAGCAACAGCACTGACCGAATGGCGCGGCGTGATCTTCTGAACAACGAACTCGGCCAGAGAAGTGATGCTTTCGTCGGAGCTGTACTTCCCCAGCCGGTCGGTCAGAAAGTCCTCGAAGGTCAGGGCCTCCTTCCTCAGCCGGAGCGTGATGCCGATAAAATTCCCTGCGTGTTCTATGGCGCTGCGGATGATCTCGTCCCTGTGCTCCGAGGCGAACAGATGCTACCAGAGAGGAGGCGAAAGAAAGACCGAGGTTAATCTCACTTACTTAGCAATCATGTGACATCATAAACAAGACGCTAGAGATGCTTCATATGGAGATGGAGGACTGGTTCTATTAGAATTGGCTAGGGCTGCAACGATTAATCGATTAATCAATTACTCGATTAACTATTTTAGTAATCGATTAATCGTTTTCTTTGCAGAATTGTCTAATTTGAGCCAGAAAATAAATAAGTTAGTATTTTGGACAAAAACCATGTCTCTTTAAAAGATAGGGTGAATATTTTTTCACAGATCATGTCATGTAAACATGTCCAAATCTAATATGTAGATGATGTGAAAGTTATTAATGTTTAACATTCATTATTTTGGTTCTCAGGAGTCAGGACACTGACCAATCAGTGTCTTTAGGGACAAACTAATGAGGAATTAAGAATAAATAGTGTTATTTCTATCAGAAATGTGGTCCTCCTTCCAAAATCTGCTCTAAAGACATGAAATATAGTTTTTCAATACAATTGAAATACTTATCCGATTACTCGATTAATCGATGTAAATAATCGATAGATGCTCATGAATCGATTACTAAAATAATCGATAGTTGCAGCCCTAGAATTGGCCTTTTAAATTATCAAAATGGAAATGCTGTGACCTGGTTTATATCTTTGTAATTACTGGATCTAACCACACAAAACAAAACTGTCACAGAGTAAAATGCTTCCTTTGTCAGCATAAATTAATACAATTCATTGCCATGAGAACATATTTTCGTTAGTTGGTGCTGAGGGGCAAGATTCAAGTTCAATAATGCTGCTAGTAGAATCAAACGTTTTAATGGTATTTTTTTGCAGCATCTAGTATCGGTATTGACTAGAAATTTGAAAGCAGCAGGCCTACTACTTAGACTTGGCACAGGTACTGCTACAGATAATACTATAATACTAAACTACTGATCGATGGAAAAATAAAAACAAATGGGCAACACTTGTTTGCTGCTGCTGCTGCACTTATGTTAATGTAATAGACTGATTCCCACTGGGATTTGAGCAGAGAAGAAAAAGAGACGCCAATGTGACTTACAGGTTACATCTATCGAATCATTTTGTGATCAAGTCGCCTTGGCCCAAAGATTTGTGTGGGTGCTTGAGCTCCAGAGCCCCAGGGGATCGGCACATAGTTAGATCGTAAGTTTTAGATTGTGCATTATAAAAACATGCAAGACCACCACCACACTCGGACCTTACGGCCACAGGGACAGAGCACTGTTCCAGGAGAGAAGAGAGGACCGGTCCCAGCGTCTCACTGACTGAATTACGTTTACGCATCTGCCCATCTGCAGCTGTAATAGAGCACCAGCGCGTGGCCCGAATGGTTTTCATCTCGGTTAAGTAAAGCACCAGCTGTGCGCGTCCTTGTGTGTTCTGTCACCGCACTTCAAACAAACTATCAGCAACAAGAGAAATGACACTGCCCTGATTAAGCCGCGCTGGTAAAGTCAGCCTGATTATCAGAGTTTACCAACACAACCCTGACCACCCTGTGTGCATCACCTGTGTGTGTTTAAGCTTTCTTTTTTGTCCACCAGAAGGGGGTGCTGCAACACCCTCAGCACCTCAGGTTCCCACGACCTTGATTGTTTTTTTTGTTCACAATAGAATTAAAACCTGGCTCTATTATTCAATCACACACGTGCGATTGCCAGTTGAAAAGACTTTAGGCCACAAGACCAATCCACACAAAACATAAGTTTCAACATTTGTTTTCATATTGGAAATTGTATTAGTCTAATTTAATGAAATTGATTTAATCTCAAATGGCAAAGGCAGGACATACTAAGTACTGTACATACTACATAGACATACAAAGTCAGACCAAAGGGAGCAGGAGAGTTCAGATAAAACCTCTACTCCTCAAAAGCTGTGGCCCCTGATCCAGCTGTAAGTCTGATAAAATTCTGATCAAAATGTTTCATAAGCCGTTCTTACCAGCCTGCTGAAGCCTCCGTGGAGAATACAGAACCCTCCCTGGTAGTCCGACACCTCAACAAAGCCCTCTATATTTCGGTAATCGTAGGAGCACACCACTCTGTTGGTGCGTGGGTCGATCTGGTCGATGCCCCCCGGTGTCACTTCTAAATTCACAGACTTTCGTGTGTCGCTCCAGTGGTGTTTATAGCAGTTGAAACGCTGTTGGGAGGTCACCAGTGAGATTAAAATACACACATGCCAGGATATAACTGTTCACCTATTCATACAATACTTACCCTGCCTGTTATTTTTCCCTCTGAAAATTCTGTTCTGAAACGCTAGCGAAGAAGAAACATGATTAGTTTTCATTGCATTGTTATTGAAATTCCATTCCATTGCATTTTAATGCCCAAATTCTACATTTTAATGCCAGAAATGCCAAATTGGTGCGTATGTAATATTCATTTCCATATTCAATACAAATTTCGATACAACTGACAACTTTTGAACAGAAACAGTGTATAATTTCTTTCCAAACAGCGGTCTAGACCCTATTTTTGGATTTTCTGCAGTAAAACTAGTTGAACAATGTCTTTATTTTCCAAGAACTTTTGATTTAATGCCAGTTTTAATTCTATTTAATGACATATAAGGCCTTATTTTTTGACACAATTCACTTAATGACATTTAATGCTTTTTAATGCCGCACGGAAACCCTGGTCTAGTGCCTAGTTCTCAATGTTTAAGAATGAGGTCCATTAAATTAGCTTGTAGATTGCTCAGGGATTTCTTAAGGTTATTGGGCACGGACACCTTTTTTAATCTCTTCCCCCATTTCCAACTCTGCTCTGTGCCATCAAAAGTCCTAAACGGAAATGCTGATTCAGGCTTTTTTTCTCTATCCGTTGCCAGTGACTTGGAAACTATATGAAACAGCGCTCAACGCTCCTTAAAAACAGTTTGTGATCGGTCATATCGAAGGGCCCCTCACCAGTGCTTCTGTGAGCAGCTCTGTCCGGTGCTCTGTGGAGAACTTGAGCGTCTCCGACTTCTTGCTCGTGCCTTTCCGGAATGTGAGGTTGAATTCCGTCCCCTGTCCCTTCCCCACCGGACAGATGCCACAAATGTCCCCATAAGGCCACTGGAAGGACAATCAATGCAGAGATACATAGTAGTCAAGAGAGGTGTGTAAATTGATTTAAAAAAACAGTAATATCTAAGGATGCAACAACCTGATTTGTTACTTCTAATGTTGTAGGATTGTAGGTTGTAATGCCATGGGTTCCCACAGAAAAAACACGCTTGTACCTGGAAAACAAAGGCGGGATTAGTCATAATTCCTACCAACAGCCTACCTAAATAAATAACAATGAGCGTGGGAGAACATGTGGACGCTCTCATCCATTTTGAGTGGAATTTAGACTTCAAAACAGTGCTTTTTATTCCCGAGTAAGATTATCTTTTCCATCAAGGTGACGAGTCTGCACATGACAGTGTTAACAGCCAATAACCCGATGATGTCACCTGAGACCTAGGTTTACGGCGTGTGAGTCAGCAGAATGGCTTCGCTGCTTTATTGTTAAAATATTTGACGGGGAAAAAGAATGATGATATTGTCGAAAGGAAAGGGGAGTGAGGCACAATTTGGTGGCTCTTTGAAAATGGTGTTATTGCCCAGTGCCCGCAGGCATGAATGGTGCTACTCAGCAAATCTACCAGCTGCGCTTTATTGGATTTACGGTTTCCCTCTTTCCATTAGGGCTGCACACCGTCCTTTTAAATCTACTTTAAATGTTGTGATAAAATGATTGAATCAACTTCCATCATTATTTTGCTTGTCAGTATTTAAGCGGTTGCAAGCCTGGAACCATGCCCGAACAGAGGAAACAAGGCGACTAGAAAATTCCAATAAAGAATACATCAAATCTTTTGTACTACTGACTCCGAAAGTAAGACCCAACCGATATTTACTGGCCGATTTAAGCAATCAGAGGAATATCAGAGCTGGCTATGTAAATTGTCATATTATACCTTGTTTGAAAGCTTAAGATTTGTCCACAATTCAGTCAGGACATTCATATTACAGCCAGAAAAAGTCCAAATGTGTGGAGTCAATATTGTTTGGACCAGTTTTTAGAGAGCCTGTGGTACCGTAGTGTACGTGAATGCAGAAAAACACAGAAGACTGAAAAGCCTAAATGCTTAGAGCCATGAGCAACTTCACTGAAAATCTCACATTTTAAAATAAATTAGCCAATAAGAAATAGTAATAGTTCTAGTGAAAAGGTTTTTGTTATAATTGAAAATGTCAAATGTCCAAGCAGCAACACGCACATCCAAAACCTAAACCAGTGTGCTAGATTTGAAATAGTAACTTGAGCAGAAAAAAAATTGACAAATAGCACACCAGAGTGACGTTTCAGGCAGGCAGCCCTTCTTCAGACTTGAATATAATTGAAAATGTACCATAGTCATACAGTATTTGTTTAACAAAATTGCCATGTGCAACAATTAATTGAATGAATTGAATTGAACCGGCCTATGCATCAGCCCTTCATATCGGACCAAAAAAATCCATTTCGCACAGAAACTAATAAGTGTTCCCACTCTTCACTTGAAATTATTTTCCAGGTGATTTCTAGGATTTCCCATGACATTTAAAAGTGCAAAAATACATAAAAAAATTGTGATTACATATTTTGCGGCCGTCTGTCCACCTCACTGTCCTGCTGTGGATGTGTGAAGTTTTCTTGGGAACATGGTCAAACGGGGGTTCGAGAGTCCTCCCCTGGGACTTAAATAAAAATAATTTTTCCTGTGTTCTGAAGCAGAATGAGCAAAGTATTGCTTACATTTATTTTAAACAGAAAAGCAAAAGGGAGGACTAAATATGTTTTTCCAGAATATTTGACATTTTTTTCATTTTCCATGTGTTTTCCATTACTGGGAAAAGGGCAGGTAATTTTCCATGTTTTCCAGGTAGAGTGGGAACTGTGAATATTGATGGCTTGGATTCAATCAGTGAGTTAAGGTGAACTTTTCTACCTAGAGAAGGTACTCAAAACACTAGGCACGATGGGTGAAGTGTCTTGCCCAAGGACACAACAACAGTGTGTACATGTGGGAGCTGGGATTCGAACTCCCGAACTTCCGATCACAAGACGACACGCTGTACCACCACTGTCTCCCCAAATTTGTTCTATACACTTGGCCCATCCTTTGCTGCCGCTGGGGCGACCCGGCGGGTGCAGTGGATCTCCAGATGTGGTCCCAGGCGAATGGTCACAATCACCTGCAGGAGGATTTAACCTAAATGCTGCGAGGCAAGAGCGTTATCCACTTAGCCGCCCCCCGCCGCACCAACACAGTGTTGCCCAATGACATGGCACTGTGCACAGGCCAGGGCTGTGATCCAACTGCCAACAAATAAACAGAGGCTGGTACTACTCACTCACATTTACTACGTACATGGACTGTTTGAAGAAACTATACTTCTTAGAATAGAAATGAAGTGTCTGTACTCTTACCTGAGTAAAAAAAATAGTTACCATTCCACTACGAGTACTTTTGAAAAGGTAAAATAAATTTGTTTGTGTTTTGTATTTTTTACTCTTACTTGAGTAATTATTTGGGTCACTACTTTTTACCTCTAAAATCAAAAGGATTTTAATGTAATGTTACTCTTACTCAAGTAAATATTCTGACTACTCAACCCACCTCAACAAATAAATCCACAAACTAATGCCAGATATTACACTGTGAGGCACCGAGGTTTTTCATAAGATACACAAATATTAATTACTGATAACAGGCACTACTTGCCATAATCAGTAGTGAAGCATAAAGGTGTGGGCTGGAAGTGTTTTCTCGTGTCAGGTGTATATATGGTGCCATTCTTCAAGTCCTCGTTGCTCAGCGGAGGAGGCTTTACAGGGAGTCAGCACTATCCTTGTTAATTATTCATTCACTGTGGGCTGCCTTTTCCCTCTTCATTCTATCTTAGTGCACAGCCCACCTTTCAGTCCTCTCACGTTACAAAAAAACGGAGCTGACACATTTTGATGAAAATGCTTTTGAGGTTGACAATATAAGTAATTATGTGAAAAATAATATTCACTTGAGGGGAGTGAGATGGCTGTACGTCTGGTCAGAAAAAGAACGACAAGCTGAGTAACTGTTGTAGCAAATGACAGTCTGTTGTACATTTCATAACGCTCATCATTTAGCAACTTCCTGTCCCTGACAAAACCCCCTAACTGACAAATCTCTATGTTCAACAATATTTTCTCTTGAGACAGAGCTTTGTGCATAACTGAACAGTCTCTACTATGTATTATAGCTGTCCTTAAAATGACTATGGACTTGGCGATCACATTCATCAGTGAACATACCTTTTGTGAACCAGTGAGCTACTGGTGATGAAAGATGAACATACAGTATTTACATTATAGGTATTACTTTACATTAACCTGGAGATGATTCCCCAGGCGTGGTGCACACAGGTGCCCGCTGCTCCTGACGGGTCGATAAATTACCTTAACCTACTAATGGGCAACATGCACAGAACCAACACGCGACTTCTTCCTGGACCGTAAGACCTGGAGCGTCCTTCCGCTCGCCATAAGATTGCATGGAGGTCTCACACAAATCACAAAATATCTGAATGTAACGTGGTGGACAGCGAGTTGCTGATGGCAAGTCCGTGGCAGCGTGTTAAAGATGTGATGTTGGATGCAAAAACTGGAGGAAATGTCATTGTTCATCAAGGTAGGAACTTTTATCTCAGAGCTAATGCCTAGTGTTAATTGTTAAATAGAAACGGTATAAAATTTAAACAACTAAATAAAAATGAAAGGGCAGACAGGCCGCTTCTTTGTTGTGCTGCTCGTTCAAAACTTTGCGCTAGTTAACTTTTTATTTGGTGATAGCCGTTAGCTTTGAGGCAAAAACACCTATCGTTATGAGCACAGGCGTTCCTTCCAATGAAGTGGTTACATCCGACGTAATGTTTTTAATGAGCTGCTCATCACATCGAATCAGTCACTCGTTGTCCACTGACAACTCTGGAGGTATTTCTTCATTTGTGTGAGATATGCTAATAACAAATGAATGGGGGGGGGGCTTATATTGCTGTATTGTGCATCAGATTTATTGCAAATCAGATTTTATTTTTTGTCCAAGTCTTCTGTATTATCATATTGTAATATTCTCAGCAAAACATTGCTCTCTGAAATGTGTTATTCTGACAAGCCAACTCCACAATAGTATAGCATACAGTGAAAGAGGGAAACTATACGGTCCATTGTTCTCTTTGTTTGGGGTTTGAAGATTTCATACAAATTTGTGCCACATATTAAGCACTGTTGTTGGAGCTACAAAGAAATGTATTGACATGCAAAGAAGATTCAAAGGAGTGTGGCATTTGCATCTGTCATAGCAGAAAAGAAATGAGGTACATAATCAATCCTACAGACAACATAGTGCCCTTCATTATGAAGACACACACAAACTAATCTAATACTCTCCACAGGTCACATGCCTGTGATTAAACAGGAGTAAAATGAGAAGGATGGCTCGTATGGACGACCCACGACGCGAAAAGCAAATCACAAAAGGTGCAATTATATCGTAAATATTTCCTCTTTCTCCAACTCTCCAGGGGGTCTTATTCTATTAACCTGCCATCTTTGTATGCAGCTACAATTATTTCAAGCGGTTCTAATATATTCTATAACTTCCTGTTCCAGTTGGGTCCTTGAAGAAGCATTAGGCAGATGAAGCTCTGTTGAAGGCTAGAGCTCTGCGGCCCTGCTTAAGTTACACAAGTCAATGGCTGTGTTAATGGGATGGTACATTTAGAAAGCAGGTATTGGTAATACAATCTCACCGCGTGGCTTGGACTGGTTCATTTCTCTGAGCTGAGATAATTTTAGATCAAATAATCAATTCATTTCAAACTAACATCTTTTAATTATATTAATACATCTTAAACACTCAATCTTCCAAAAATGTGAATTAATTTACAGGTTGGCAACTTGATCTTTGTCAGGAAAATATCTTTAAGTTGTTTCTTTAGCCTATTTATTCTGCCGAGTTATCAATGCTAACAGATCTCAATATACATAACTTTTCACACTGGTTTTATTGCTACTGGACACCATCCCCACACATCTATTCCCTGTCTAAGCTTGGCGTAATGAAACCAAGCCGTTTTCTATCTCCCTCATAAGGTGCCGTGAATACACCAATGTCACTGTGAAAGCTGAGACAGAGATGATGTGAAATGGCAGTAGAACCAGCCTGAAATGGTAGAAGAGCTGAGCGGCTCTTACTTTCCCCTCCAGGAGTGTTTGGTGGTGTAGAAACAGGCCAGGTCTTTGTTGTCCTTGACGACGTTCATCTTTTCACAGGACCTGCAAGACAAAAGAGGTCATAATTAGGAACAAATAGCAGCACAATACAACAGCAAACGTTTTCTGACTGTACCGATATTGACTTGATATTGAGTGGGTTTTGAGAATATCTTATGCCAGCCGGAGTATAGTCTGGTTCTCTGATCTTTTTCTCTCTCTGTGATCATTTTTATTTTATTTTAAACCCATCTCCCACATTACCTTTGTTTTTGATTGTACCTTTTGCGCCTTAGCAAAGAGCTGCTGGAATCTGTGAATGTCTCCACCGTGCGACAGATCAATTCTTAAGTGCAGAGATTTTCCTATGATTTATCCTCCGGCGCCGTGTTTCCCAGTGGTTCTCAATCTGGGCGTGGAAGATCATTTCAAGGGGCCACCAGATCATATTTTCTGTATTGAACGATGACACGCCCTGTGGTTGTGGGACTCTCAGCACCAGTGGTTGTTCTGCTGAGGGTCATGGATAAAAAGAGAACCACTGCTATAGCCCACGCTGAAATTGCGCGAGTGACTGACAGGGAGATTCAAGCAGTCGGAGTGAAGTGTGAACTTTCAGAAGAAGCAGAAGTTGGTTGCCTCTGAAAGTGCGAAAATCAGACAAGTGCACATACTTACAGTATCTTATCTCTAACGGTTGTGCTCATAAGTTTACATACTCTGGCAGAATTTTAGATTTTTTTTGCCTTTATTCAGAGGAAATGAATGATAACACAAAAAATGTATTTTTCACTGAAAGCCAGTGGTTGTGTGAAGCCATTTAGTGAAATAACTGTGTTTACAATAATGAGGATTAAAAGTACCAAAATGAGTCTACATACTTCAGTTCTTCTTAATACCTTGTATTGTCCACTTTAGCATCAATGACAGCTTGGAGTCTTTTGTGGTAGTTGTGGATGTGGCTCTTACGTTCTCTAAAAGGCAAGTTTGCCCATTCTTCCTGGCAGAAAGCCTCCAGTTCAAGCAAAGATCATGTTGGAATGTAAACTTTTGGGTTATTTTGGTACTTTTAATTATCATTTTTTGAAGAGTAAACACAGATGTTTCACAATAAATAATTGTTTTGTGTGGTACCATATATTTTCACTGAATAAATGTTAAAAAAAAATTCTGCCAGTGTATGTAAACTTATTTGATCAATAACAAGTGACTTAATATTTCTGATTCAGTAAAATAGATCTGGTCATTAAAAACACAGCTACACAAAGAGAAATTTACAAACATATGTTGATTTTTGTCAATGGCACTTATCTGTTTTTGCAAATGAACTCTCCACAAATACAGTGTAAATAGTGATAAAATCAAAATTGTGATCTCGGCCAAAGAAAATTCTCCAGGAGCTCTTCCACCCAAAATATGCACAACAGGCTAAAACGTCCAGCTCGCTTGTCCTGATCAAACCCAGCTCTGGTGAAGCTCCCGATCCGTTGCTCCAGTGGGACCGAAGGTTGGACAGATGACAAATTTCCCTATGGAGACGTGAACCTTATTCAAGCCCACGTCAGATTACATCATATTATTAAATAAGCTTGGGGCCAATTACATTTTTATCCAGTCCCAGGAGCATCAAAGCGTCTCCTCTCCACACCCTGGTCTCCATGTGCCTCGTCGGTGTGTCAAGTTTACATAACGCCCGCTTTAATGTACAGCTGCACACGCTTCACACACTCCCTCCACATTCTGCGTCTGGGAGGTAAAGACCCTCACCTGACAGTTCCCTAGCCACAGAGCGAATACAGAACAAACACCCAGGGTTCCCAACAACCCATGTCGGACCGATTCCACAGGGCATCAGTAATATAAGCCATAGACTGTGAGACATGATCAATTCTCCACGCGGGTATACTGTATGTCCCCGCGTACACTAGAGGCATGCTCATTGGAAGAGGAAAAACAACCTGCTGTTGAGAGCCGGAGGGAAGGCGCATATCAAACAGCTGATGACTGGTCGATTCACTGACCGCTGCGGGGCCTGTGTGGCCTATTGATCATTAGATAAACAGACGTGGCTCTATAAAAAGTGAAAATGGAAGAGAAGGGAACTTTTACTTCTTTTTGATTCATTTTTTATCCAAAAGGTAAATCTAGTATTTATTTTTCAAACTGCTCTTTCTGTAGTGTTCATGCCTTTTCTTGAAAATACAGGAATGACCCCGTATTTGACATTGCTTACATTTTAAAAAAGAAAGATCAGATCAGGGTTGCGAAATACAGGGAGAAGAAGTGCGGTATGCTCTGCCAAGTTAGATTTTTCTAAATTTGCACAAATCACAATAACTTGAATACTTGTCGGTCTCATCAGTCATTCTACGGTTTCCTAGTTAATGTAAGGGTTCTGCTGCCTATGGAAATAACATGTTCTTGCAAAGTGTTCCGAAAGACAACATTTATACAGCTTATTCAGATTGTATCCCAATTGCAGGTCTACAGACAATTTTGTGGCAGTAACAGCACCTATTTTGGAGTTTGGAGGACTACAATGGAATATTTTTTAACATTAAATCAAGTGTACTCAACCAGTAGATTGTGCTATATGAGTAGCTCTCAAAAGCAGCGTCAGTAGACCATGGGACCCTGCCTTCCCAAATAGATGACAGTAGTTTGCAAATAAGCCATGTCTTTCAAATCATAATATGTATTTTTGCAACATGTATCCAATAAAATGAAATTGAATTCGGAAGTGCTAGTATAAATATTTTCAGTTTGAATCAATAACTATAAACATCTTGTACAAAAATGTATCAGTAGCTCTCTGGGCAATTAGCTTGCAAGTCCAAAACAGTTATAGTACAGTGTAAATAATGCTGGAGTGAAAAAACATAATTTTTTTGTTTGAGTAGAGGGTTATGTAAAAGGCTTAACTTGTTATGTTTTATACCAGGGTAGGTTTGCCTTTATAACAGCATAAAGAGGAGCAGTGACAAACTAATACATGCTAAAAGGGAAGCTAATGTGTGAAAACTGCCCAGGCCCGGTCCTGAGCACAGTGATTTGCTGGCGCCTGCACTGTGATGAGAACCTGTGTCAGCATTCTGTCAGGATCCGGGAAAACTCCAGCTTTCCTTCCTCACCCTCGCAGCGAGCAAATAAGCAAGATAAAGATACAAATCCCAATTATAAGCTTTTTGCGGGCAGTGCGTACAGAATGGACATATGGCTGCTTGTGTGCCCGACAGTTTGACGTTAATCCTTTACAGTTGCACATCCGATGACTCCTTTGTGAGTTGAATAGTGAAGCTGAATAATAAAGTGAAGCAGGCAGGGGGCTGACATGGTTTACAATAGGAGACGTTAGCAGCAAGCAGTGCACAGCTTGCATTGCTCTATGCTGCTGTAGAGGCCAGTTTGATTATATTACTGTGTGGGGAGTGCAAAAAAAGGGACCGAGGCAGACTTGAGTGGAGTCATGTGACCAACTCCGCCTGTACTTCCTGCCTGTATGCAGATCAATAGCGAGTTACTCATGGTTGTCCGGGCAGTGTCGCAAATATAGCAGAAGCACAGCCTGGGGAAATGAGCATATTCAAGACAGTTTGGTTAAAACAGTGCTGTAGGTTACAGAAATGGTTTACAAAAACTTAACATGTCTCACAAAGCAGGTTGAAAGGTATAAAAGTGCAATCAACATCTACACGCAGTCGACAGTAACCCTAGGGAACAGCCCCAAATTGTATTCATATTCAATCCAATGGGCCGCTGTCAGTGCTGGCACAAACTGTTAAGCCTATTGAATATAAATATTAATTGCACACAAAAAAAAAATAGTAATCTGGTCAATGCACTTTCATCCAGGTACAAAGGTTACACAGTCTTGTTATTTCATCGGTTAACACCCATACTGCATTTAATAGGCAGTAGTTAGTTAAACAATATCTAAAGGCATTTGACATAATAACAACTTGTGGGAGGAGTACCACAGCCATTCCCACAATACAAATGATGTCTCATTGAGGTTGAATTGAATTGTGATAAACTGAACTGAAACCAATGCTTTTCCTTCCTCAAATATATAGAGTGCAAGTAAACGTGCAGGAAGTCACTGTACGTCAGTCAATTTAGGAAGTACAACAGCCCATCACAACTGTGTACACTTACTTTTGAACAGATATGTCATGACTGGCTTTGAAATTACTCCTCATAGGGGCTAAGTCCTCTTTGGCTCGCCGTCTTCTGTCACGTAAATCCACGTCCAGGAGCATTAATTACCTGCCTCTCAAACTCTGCTCTATTGCAACAGGCCTACGCTGCTGTCCATATGAAACTAAAACAACAAGAAGTCATTTGTGTTTTTACGCAAAGGTGCCATGTCCGCAGTCTAACCTGATGCTTTTGACAATTGCTTATGACCGTTTGTTTGCCAAATGCAGATAAGGGGCTGTGGCAGCAGGCGAGTGCTATTGGGCTAGGCTAAATGAGCTAGCCTAACATTCAGGGTTTCCAGGCAAGAGCAGCCAGCTCGTTAGCATTAGCAGCGCTCAGTCAAGCAAACATGAAGCAGATAGCTAAAGGCAAAGGATGGCAAGCAGCGGGAGATGTGTTTACCTGCAAAATAGCTAAGGGGTGTTTGGCGTATCCGTGCCTCAGCCCCCCACCCTCCTCTGGGTGTAGCTGGTGCGTGTAGATTTTCCCAGTCTGATGCCGATGCTGCTCAATTACGCCGTATTTCCCCCCAGACAACGCTCAGGACGCTGCCATGTTCCTGATACCCCAAACTGCAGCACTGCGCATGCGCTGAATTGGCCTGTCATGCGGCGGTCAGCTGATTGGTTTGCCTCCACTGCTAGGAGCCCGTGTGTGGATCGGTTTTACAGATGCTTATGGTAGTTTTGTAGTTATGCATTTTTTCCAGCGATGAGACAATTTCTTTAACAGACCCAAGAAGAGATGTGTGCTAATGCATGTGCATATTGTTCTTTCTTAACTTCGTACAGCCAACAAGTGGCTGCTTTGTGTCTATGGTGAAAGGAGTACGCTAGGTAAAAAGGTGAGGTTATCATGCCCTCTAGGGGTCAACACTACGCACTTGCATGATAATATTCAAGTTGCGACAAGTAGCCCAGTGGTACTGCGCTTCTTCAGGTGGTACTCATGGCCCTCTGCTATTTTAGACTTCATCTATGTTAATTAGAGACATGCTTCAGTCATTCTGACGTTTTTCTTGTTCAGAATCTGAAGAGTCAGCCTTATTGCCTTTGTCAGTGAGAGGATTCACAAACTAGGAATTTACTTATGTGCAATCGTGCAACATGAAACATAAACCAATGATCAATAATAAACTATAAAAAATGTAAAGGTCATATATTTTATGAGATTGTACTCTCAAACTCAACTACCCACTTTAGATCTACACAGCAGCAAATATCTTTCCAGTGACCTTTGTACTTGACAAAATATTGTGTTGTAAAGAAACAAAGGCATATAGTACATTACTATGCTATAGATGAATTATTAAGATCAAACACATTGTAGTGGGAAAGTTAAATGTCATTTCCTCATTGTAAGTCCCATTTTAAAGAAGCCCTTAGCTCTGTTAATCTCTTGGAACCCCATTTGGGCAGTGAACCATTGGTGGACTGATATCACTGCAATATATAGTAATTCAGTAGGTGCTTGTGAAAACTGAAATTCATGAACGTATGTAATAAAACTGAAATTCATGAACGTATGTAATAAAAGACAAGCAAGCAATGTAACCAGTAGCTTGCTGTAGCTGCATATCAATTAAATAATATGGATCAGTACGCAAGCATTAATCATTTATAAAACATTAGAGCCTTGATACTGCTAAAAATATACAGTAAATACTTAATTTTTTTATTGGATGTAGCCTGCATTGCATACTAATAACATGATCTTATGTCTCATTTCAAGTTTATGTCCAGGGGCCAGATGAATGTGACCGCCAGGGAATCACAATACCGACATCAACACAAAAGCAGCCACAAGAAATGAATCCCCCAGGCCTACGTCACATGGGATTAAAGTTTTAAAAGCAAGCTGTGTTTTGGACTCACCGAGATTGAAGGTAAAGGGGAAACATTTTGTCTGTTGTCACGTCCGGCTCTTGTACAGTGAATTGAAGCAGAACTGCACACAGTGGTCACGTTATAAGGCATCTGATTAGGCGACTAACCATGCGCTGCCCGTTAGACTAATTCAATTACAGCCGGAGACATAAGAAAAAAAGTCTCTCTTTTTAAGTTGGCATGTATCGAAATGACTGAATGGATACTGGAGTGTGCACTGGAATGTTTTTTATGCAGATTTATATATCTTTCTTTTATAAAGAATTGCATGATAATCAGTGGAACAAGGAGCTTGTTGTCAACTTTTGAGTGGAGCAAGATTCACGGCTTACATTCTATGAATGCCACAAAGGTTCAGAGAGGTCAATTAGTGTCAGATGCAGGGCACAGACACAAGAATGAATCACAGCCTGCCGCTGTGTGAAGTGATAGTGGCTCTGCCACTTACATAAACCTCTCAGGGTGAAGTCAGGATAGATTTGAACTTTTCAGCTATGATCAAAAAGGAGACATGAGATGAGATGAAAATCAATTGACTTTCATCTGAGTTTGTTGGAGTCCAGACCATAATGGTTGTGATTGCCAACTGGCATTATCTTGATCACAGCATTACTGACACAGTGATCTTTGTTAGTGTGCTCATCACCTAAAAATTTCCACTAATATTGATGAATCTCAACTGATCTATTTTAGATGAGGTTCAAAAGGCGTGCAGTGATAGGCAGTCACCACTAGATGTCTGGATTGACTAAGGTTCTGCATGTATGTGCTGTATCTTCAGTCGACGAGGATATGATAACTTAAATTGAGTCAAAACATATTGGAATAAACAGGCATGACGTATTTATTATGCAATACCAATGCAAAAACAGATTTTCAATAAATTAGGAGTAACAGGTTGTGATAAACGTGACTACTGTGAGCTGTTTGAAACACTAAACGCATCTGTTGTTGTCATCAGACTCTATGTTTCAGGTCATAATAACAACACACACTGTGGACTTTACATTGACTAGCTAAAAAACTTATGGATGTAATGGGATACTCTCCTGCAGCAAACCATTTTTAGCCAGATACAAGGTAGTATTGGTGATTTCCCAGCAATGTAAACAAAAAGAGAAAGAGAAATGAATTCCATAGATGTTGTAGATCAGCTATATAGCTTCTCTCTATGCTCTGACCAATCAGAGGCTTTGGGGGACCCCAAAAGTCACATGACTGAAACGCATGTATAGTTCATCTTACTTGTACTTTTTACTGTAATTTTCCACCACTGCTTGTAATACTCTAACAAAAAGGTGGTATGGTGTATTTGTAACAATATCTACCATCACTTAACTTTGCTTCTTTCTATGCAAAACAACTGTGTACACCATCCATATGTCAATGGTACATTATAACAATGTGGTCCATGTAGGCTACATATTGAAACATATTGCATTTGTGTAGTAGTGACTACTGGAGCTTTAAGACCCATTTTGTATTGAGCCGTTACCTGAGCCTTTGGTGGAGGTTGCGATGAAGTCGCCTTGATAGAGCTCACGGTCTGTATATAATTAGAGTAGTTATTTATGACAAATAGCTGGTGTTTGAAATGCATCTTGCCATAAGTAACCTGCTTCTCGAAGAGGAAGCGTTTAGCCAGTCGAGTCACATACAGGCCCTCATATTTCCTCTTCCGCCGCGTCTTCCTCCATTTTTCAGTGAGGACCTGGTACTTCTGCAAACATGAGGCAATTGTGCACCGTTTGCTCTCCCACAGTCATGTTACACAGTGTAACAGCACTACAGCCAGGCCACTCCATGCAGTCAGGCCAATATAGAAGCAGTGAGCAACTTT